>JAZGTJ010000911.1:0-72516 GCA_036877575.1 Botia almorhae
AGTCGCTGGTCTTCATCTCCTCTCAGAGCCCCAGAGGAGTGCAGACAGAGACCTCAGCAGCCTTCCACTGTGTTACACTGTGTCATAACCTTTTAGTGACAGCGATGCCTAAAATAGCTGGTCTAACTCTGGGGCTGGAGAGCTTGTTGTCAGAGCCCTAAAATAATGAAATGTAGTGAAGGCAGTTTATTATGAAGTTCATGTTTGTTGCACTCTGTTGTTGGTCCAGACTTTCTCCGTGAAGCGTGACGATCTGACGGTTCAGATGAGAGAGGCCACAGATCCTGGTGTGAGCATGTCAGTCGCCAGCTACCTTTCTGCTTCTGATGCGTTTGACATAACAGAGGCGCCGCAGTTCTATGGTAAGATTCCACTTTATCAGCTCAATTACTGTTTCACTGTTCACGTTTTCCCATTTTTTAAATCGCCTCTTTAAATCGTTTTTATTCAGACTTTTTGCTCTTTTTTATTTTCATGTTATATTAAAATGTGAATATTATTAAAACACTTAATTATGGAAATCAAACTGATTTCCCATAGACTTCATACAGTTTGAGGTGGTTAAAGATCTGAGACACAGGTAACAGAGTTGTTTAACAGAGCTGGTAACAGAGCTGTATGTTCAGACCTTACATGTTAATTTATGAAATACTTTGACTAATTTAATAACACATTTAATAATGCAGCTGTCAGTGAAAGCTTTGAGCCTCTCTGCTTCAATGGAAGAAAGTAAATCTGAACTTTTGTAAACGTTAAATTAATGTTAGATGTAGTACACAATCTTTATTTTACTTTCTACATCATAGCATTTCTGGTCACTGTACTACGTAACCTGGACATAGGATGATAGATGTATATGAAAGATATTTCATAAATATCAACACTCACTTGAGAAACATTAACTGTCTAAATAATGTGTTCTCAGTTTCACTTTTATTTCCTTTAAATAAGGCCAGTCAACGATCGTATTTAAGCAATGCTTCTCACTAACATGAATGTTTACAGAAAACTGCAGTGGTTTACAAACAGATACTAGCAGAGAAAAGTGATGTGCCTTATGAGGACGTGAAACATCTGTGAGAAGAACAGAGATGAAGGCCAGGAAACAGACTAGAACAGCTGGAGAATTATGGAAAACAATCATAGAAAACAATGACAAAGAAAATATAACTCTAGGGTAAATGCATTGAAAATTTTTGACTTATTTTAAGTTAAAAACATTAAGTCAAAGTGTGTTCACTTTCAATCAATTTTCATCTAGTTCACAAAACTGCTCTGATTCCTGGTCTGAAGTGTTTTCCGAGTTTTCATTTTTGAATGAATCCTTTAAATTTAATCTTTCATATTTCTCATGTGAAATAATATTTTATCAGCGTTCCTCGCGCTCAATGTCACTATAATTAGTGGTTGAGGAAAAATGTTCTCGCTTGCGCAGATGTGCTTCAGAAGTTTTGGCAGCGGTGTCTCGTGTTTCCTCAATGGAGAATCTCTAATCTAAAATCCATCTTCATAAATCCTCCTTCCAAAAAACAACAACACAAAAAAACATCACAGAGGCTCCATTCAAGACGCTTATAAACCCCATAAGCTAGAAAGCAAATACTAATCATAAACAAAACTGTAACCTCGTCAGCTGCTTCCTGTTTCCAGAGACAGCAGAGATTCCAAAGGTCTTGCTCTGGCTGTTTTTTTATTATGTCCCAATGGTCTCATGAATGTCATTAGGTAATTCCAGAATCATGTGAAATTGGAACATGCTTCTTGTGAAACATTTTCAACCGTTTTATGTGTCTCAAGATGTTCCTCTCATGTTCCTGCTGCAGATGTTCTTGTGGATCCACTGGGCTTCTCGTATCAGGATCCAGATCTACAAAGCTCTGTTTATGGCCAGCAGCCGTTTAGTCCCGTCAATGTACAATTCTCGATGTACGGTGCACCGAATATTCCGGCAAATGTTCCGCCTCCCTATCCCTACAGCCATGAGTGCTCTGAGTACATCTGTGAACCAGACCTGGAGGTCCAGAGCCCAGCCAGGGGCAGCATCGTCAGTCTTCCCCTGATGAAAAGACCACGCATGGGTCATGGAGCTCGCGTGAAGGGTCAGGATGAGCTGTGTGTGGTGTGTGGTGATAAAGCTTCAGGATATCACTACAATGCTCTCACCTGTGAGGGCTGCAAAGGTTGGGCTGATCACACTGTGATAGAGCACAAGCTTGACAACATTGATGTACTTCCTGTTTGTGTGTACAGGATGAGTTATCAATATCTGTTTTTTAAAATAGAAAGACATGTTCGAAGTACAAATAGAAGTACATGTTAGATGTTTACAGACATGCACAAAAATGCATCATAAACTCAGACACAGATTGCACGATTAAAAATTCAGTCTCACCCATCAGGTTTCTTCAGACGCAGCGTGACCAAAAAGGCCGTGTACCGCTGCAAGAGTGGCGGCAGCTGCGAGATGGACATGTACATGCGCAGGAAGTGTCAGGACTGCAGACTGCGCAAATGCAGAGCTGTCGGGATGCTGGCAGAATGTGAGATTCATAAACTTCAATTAAATTCCAATCTTGTGCTGTTTTTTGAGTTTCTGTCGCTCTGTTCCAAAACCTCATTTTAGGAGAAAAGTTCCATCAAATATGAAAATCACGCCCTTATTTACTAAACCTCACTCATGTTATTTAAACCCAGGTGACTTTCCTAATATCCTGGTGGTAGTACATTGTGACTTTAACGCTTAATAAAGCACCCGAAAGGAGACATTTTTATCCAGAATATGTGTTGCAGAATTCGTGAAATTAAAGATGCTCTTTCATTGAAATGCATCTGTTCTGATCTGATGGGAAGTTGAGTTTGTATGTGACAGCGCCGTCAGCATTAATATATTTATTCCAGGTCTGCTTACTGAGGTTCAGTGCCAGTCAAAAAGACTGAGGAAGGGCTCCAAACACAGAGGACACACTGAGTCAATGCGCCGAGCTGAGGACGAGGACTGTTCTGAAAACAGAAGCGTCTCATCCACCAGCAGATTCACCACACGGGTAAAACAGCGCATGCCACAAATACAGCCATCACCTCAGCTAACAGGGAATGTTAGCAGAATTTTGGCTAACATTCTCTAAAAGTTCTGTCAGTTATTAGTTGAAAAACATTCTTGCAGTAACATTTATATCATAGCAAAAATGTATTCCTAAGCGTTCAGTGGAAAGTTTTGAAAATTGTTTAACGTTCTTTAAACCAAGCAATAACATTATTAAAAGTCCAAAAACTAGACATTTTGACCGTGCTTAGAACTTTTAAAATAATCTTTTTTCATTACTTAATAAAAACATGACAAAAAAGATTCTTACTACAGCTTCTCCTACAGCACGAGAGCTTCATTCCCTCAAAAACTGTGCCTGCAGGTTTCATCAGGTTTCTCCAGAGAACAGAAATGCGCTCTGAATAGAATCGTTGAAGCTTATCGTCGCTACATAATTCAAGACAACATCAGTTGCCGGGTATGCCAAAAAGTTTGTTTTTCTTAAAATAAAACATAAATAATTGCAAAAAATGTCATACCAAGATAGATGCTTCTGCTTTCCCAGGTGCCTCTGTGGTCAAGTTTAACAAACGGTGAAGAACTGACCCCCCCCCAGACTGGGAAACTTTTGCACTTTTTAAGGAGTGTACCTGGTTAGTTTCCTTCTGTTCTCCACACAAATATAATCCTAAATCAAGCTTTAACAAGGAACTCATTTTTCTCTGTGATTTGCTGCTCAGGGTTTGAGCTTTTGGAAACTTCTGACCAGAACACGCTCGTGTCCGGCTCCTCAGTTGAGGTCATGTTTCTGATCTTAGCTCAGCAGTTCTCAGACAACCCTGCTTGTGTTAGCACTGGTATATACATACAGTATTACATCATTAGTTGCTCTTTAACAAATCAACAAAATGCAAATAAACGGACACATTATTGGCTCTTTATTGATCAGTGTGATTCGTGTCATCTCTCACCAGCTTTTTACCCTGTAAGTTTGAATAACTCCAATCCTGACTGGATAAAAATGTCCAAGTTTGGGAACAGTAATAGGATAATAACACACTCAGGTGATTTTTTTACAATCAATCACATTACACATTACATTATTGTGACCATTAAATAATGCCTCTTTATATTGCTTAAGTGTTTGGTTCTGTTAAAGATGTGATGTGATTTTTGTCTTTGGTCAGGCCTGAATGACGAGCTCTTGAGATCTGTGGTAAATTTCCTCCACAGTATGGTTGCCATAGCAGTGACTGAAGCTGAATATGCGCTTCTAACCGCGACTGCAGTGTTGTGTTCAGGTCTGTGGATTATGATTAACATCAGAAGACGTATGCAAACTTCTAGCGATGTTGCAATTCTCAGGACAATAATTTATAGAGCAAACAGCATGATACATCTAGCTTACAACTTACAGATGAATGTTTTTTAATATGAATAATTTAGCCAAAAATGACTTATTTTTGGGGTAACCTAAGTGGTCAGAACAATATCTCCTCCCCACTGACTCTTAACACTGGTGCTCCTCAGGGTTGTGTTCTAAGCCCACTCCTGCACTCCCTGTACACACATGACTGTGCAGCCACACACAGCTCCAATGTTACTGTCATAGTAAATAACAACATTTGTCTTTGTTGTGAAGCAGATAGGCCCTCTCTTCATGCGGCTGGCTGTGTGGAGAGCTTACAGGAGTTTGTTTTGGAGCTCCTGTCCAGACTGTGTAGCAGTAACCAGGGGGCAGCTCAGGACCCCCGGCGCTTCGCCCGGCTGCTGGGTCGACTGACGGAGCTGAGAACGCTACGACACAATCACCTCACCCTTCTCCCACAGCAACCCTGGGACCTGCAGTGCTCAGACAGCCTTTAGGGAGAGAGATTTATGACATCTGATCTATGTTGCAATACATTTTCTATTTTTTGTTTAAAACAATAATACAGGTCATTGTACTGTTGGCTACCCACGTGCAAATATAGTGTATCTAAAATGCATTTTTCTTCTCATAAGCAGTGAATAAACATATTTCCTTGGGGTTTTAGGGCTTCTTGTCATTCTGTGGTAAATGAAACCTTTGTAGTTGAAGACTACCCAGAAGACTAAATTTATAAGTCAAGCATATTTCCGCTATAAATATTATTTTATTATCTGTGGTGAGTTCTGTAACTGTAAAATACATCTGGATAAAGCTGCATGATATCGCTTCATGATGACATCACTTCATGGAAGAAACTTCAGCGCGTGCTTATTTCTCACTGTTGACTCACTGACTACACGTGCTGCAGGATACAGCGAGATTTAACTACTTTCTGGTACCACCATAGAAAAAAAATACCGGGGCTATTAATAAAGTTCACACTGGTACATGGCTATAGGATAAGGCTGCCTGTCTGTATCTACATACATTCCCAAATATGTAAATAAATAAAAACGACCTAGTCATGGTTTTACAACATCAATTATATATCGATCATCCAAAATGCATGGCTATCAATAGTTTACATGCACAGGTGCAATAAAGTATATATACTTTATAGTATTTATATTTTAGATGTTTACCACTGATCCTGAACTATTTCTGAATGCATCGCGTGACAGGACAAGAAATAAATATGGCAATATTCATGTTGAAATTTGATAACGCCAACAGTTCAGCTAGTTTAATAGAACATTTATTTCTTTCACATGAAAATACTGGTTGAACAGATTATTTGGTGGGTAAAATCTGTTGTTTGTACGCGCTTAAAATTTAGTTCCATTTTATAAACGCGAACATGAGCTCCACAACTTTCTGCAATAAATACAAGGATCTGAGCTTGTCGGTGAAAGCGATCTGTACATCATACATCTGTCCAGCGTTTCACCTGAAAATCTCTAAAAAACACTAAACCAGTCAGAAAGCTCATAGCAAGTTCGATCTTAAAAGCCTATTCAATAGTTTATCTTTAAAAAAAGAGATTGATTTTCATCTTCAACCAATATAATTTAATTCCTCTCTTTATGGTCCATAAATAAATTACTTTTTTGTATCAAAAAATGAGCATATATATTTAACCAAAGACAACTGCGAGCTGGTACATATACATACAATGTATGCCAGTAATGTACATATATATGAACAAACTCTGACATTACGAGCAGGATGCACTTTCTAAGAAATCAGTTTATCTAAAAATCTTTACACGTCAGTACAGAACCTTCTTCATTCTTCCAGGCAATTTATTTCACAACCAACAAGAAAAAAATTAATTTAGATACTTTACGATAAAAAACAAACTTATATACATGTGTCTTTACAATATACAAGTGGTTTGTAAAACTTTAAAAAGCTATCATAAGAAAATGGCAGTGATTCATTCAAACGTTTAGATTAAGTTCATTCGTTCATGATTTCGTGCTGTGAATGTACCCAAAGGCTAAAACTCATCACTGAAAAGTGACATCAGTTAAAAACACACAAATGACTGATACAAACAACTGAAGACCCTAGAAACCCAAACAACCTTAAACAATGTACATGTTTAAAACGAATAAAAAAATCACCCCTCTACCAAAAAGAGTGGTGTCATGAACCAGCAAACTAGTACCTGGTGCATTAACCAAACGGCTCTCGGTCTGTGTGGCGGTATGGTGATCTAACACAGAGTCATTTTAGATCATTGCCTGTATGAGTGGTAGATAACAACAGATGTGCTCTACAGATAGCTGGAGCCCACGAAACTGTGTTCTCCCCGAACACGACTCAGGTGAATCATGGCTCGGTCATAAGCCACCTGCACAGACTTCCGGATGCTGGTCTTCTTTCCCTCCATCATACGCAACTTATCAGCCGTGTCGTCCACGCCGAGAGGAAGCACCTTATCTTGTGGAAGCCACTGCCTGCAGAGAGCGAGACAGGATGAGGATAATCCTGCGGTTGAGCCACTGACCCTTTATACCAGACCAAATACAACAATACGTGTACAGATGGTACAGAGAATGAAAGAGGGAAAGAACCTCCAGTGCTGTGCTCACCAGGTGCGTTTGTTGTCAAAGAAGAGAACGAGGAAGAGCTTCTCGCCGGTCTCCTCCTGTCTCTGCTCGCCCAGGTGCAGCACGTCCAGAGGCGGCACAGGGATGGGCACGCCGTTATGCAGCAGACCCTCCTGAGGCATGTCTGGATCTATGACCTACAAAATATCACATCCTTCATGTAGAATACTCAAGATTATACAGGCCAGGAGTTGAGTTTCTCCATTGAGCATGAATCAGAGCATGAAATGTCAGTGACATACTGAATGAAACTAAATGATTGGAGGTTTGGCCTTGAAAAGAGGGAAACATTAGAAAAGATGATTACAAAGACAAATGATGACTTGTACACCAGGAGTGTGTAAAACAGTAAAAGTCAACAGGTTCCATTTTGATTTCATGTTGGCTTTAATACTGATGTCCTATTATTATTATTAATAAAAAAGCCATTAAAATGTACATAAGCCTATAAACAGAATATGGTTATATTACATAACCATCAAATGACTGTTCTGCTAATATGTTTAAAGCATGCATGACAAATAATGACGTGTAGAATGAATGTAATGTGGGTGTGCAGCGCCCTCTCTCACCAGAGCGGGGTATGACGGGTATCCTCTGCATTTGGCCCACACCAGGTCCAATGGTTCTGGTTCTGGTGTGTCTCCATTTGACAGCACATCTGCATAAAACAATGATTACTGTATCAAACAATGAACCGAAAAGCATTAGTAGTTATTGATGGGAAACTGTGTCATTTATTTACAAACAAAGGTGAATTTATAAGCACTTTTTCTATGGTGTTAATCGTGAAAGCTGACAGCGGTTTCTCTGTGATGCATCAGCTACAGTTGCAGCCATTGTGATCACTGCAGCTAAACATATGAATGAGAGTGTTTAAAATGACACCGCATTAGGATCTATACTGACCAGTCCCAGTGTAGTCAGCATCTCCATTAACAGTCTCTAAGAAGGGAACTTTGGACAGTGCAGGTTTCCCTCGACTCCTTTTAGGTGGTGAGGTACTGAAAGCAACACAAACAGTGTGAGGAATTGGTGCTTGTTGCCTGTGAGCTGCAGAGATGTTCAGAGATGTTTGACTCATTTGTGTTCTCTTACACTTGTCCGAGTGTCGGGGATGTGCTGCGGTCGGAGTCAGAGCTGTCGTCTTTGTGCTTTCTAAACCCGTTTGTGAGAGCTGAAAAATACAGAGCGAAGGGAATTACCCATGTCAAAGTCACATGTCACCCATTCAGCAGCTCAGCTATACAAACATTGTCACTCATTACACATGCAAAGAGTTTAACCAATCATAACAACGAATCTGAGTGGTACTATATTAAAAACAGCGGGAAATAGAGGTAAATGTCTGCACACTAAAATTTTATTTAACAAACGCAACCTCGACCTTTTCAGCAGGGAAAAATAATGTGTTTTTGCATTTGTAAAATAAAAGTTTGGAGCTATTAAACCAGTGTGTAGATTTCGGTTTCCTCCCTGTTTATTGCTTTGTGTCACCTCATGGTTGTGTGTGAATGCTTCTCTATCATTTTAGCTATTTAATTCCAAGAAGAGAGGGCTGGAAATGGTCTAACTAACATTATAAGTAGGAAAAACAATGCTTAAAGGCCAGAACGTGTATCAGCAGTCTAGTGAGGGCTGTAAAAGCAGCATAATGTAAGTACAGTACACTCAACTAACACATTAACAGAGTGATAAGATCAACGCCAATCCTGCATGTAAAGCAGCTGTTTTCATTACCAGGCTCAGCAGTGAGTCGAGGGGGCGTTCTCTCTGGCTCTGGGCTACAGCTGCTGCTTCTCGCTGTCTGATTGGCTGGGGCTGATATGGGTGGAGGTGTTGGTGGAGGCTTTGGCTGGGCTGTAGTTTCAGTGTTTGTGGTGATATTGCAGTTAGGTGTGTGTGCAGGTATTGGCTCAGTGCTAACCGCCTCTTCCTTGTTTCCATTCTGCATCTGACTGTCTCTCTCACACTGGAGCTTCGCTCTGTTTTTTGCCTTCTTGAAGAGGACGGACGTTCGACGGCCGACCCCTCCCGCTGCGGGCCGGGTCGGCGACTCTGTAGAGGACAGCCCGTTCATCAGTTTGTTTTCTAAAACAGGTGGAAGATCTTTAGGTTTGCTGCAGTCTGATTCTAACTCTTGGCTTTCACTGTTGAATCGGAGGCGTTTGGGTGGGCATGGAGAGGTCCTGGGGTCAGCGGTCATGGGTCGGAGGGTGGGAGGTTCCTGGGGGGTGTCTCCTGGGGGAGGGGACAAGGCCAGGCCTGTGGGCTCCAGCGTGGGTGGGGGGGTTGACTTACTATCATCTAGATTGTAAAAATGCACAACATTACAATAAAGCAAAAGGTATTTAAATTTCAAATCAAACACATTTTAACTGGGCCTCACCTTTGTCAGATGATGATGATGACGACAGGTTATGTTCACCATCAATTTCTTTGTCTTCATCTTCATCCTCATCTTCCTCTTTGAGGGCTCCATTGAGCACGTGCGAGTTCCGTGAGTGTTGCCTATAGCGAACACTGTTGATTTCTCTGCGCAGCAGGCGGATGCGGCGCGTGCGTGCTCCGCTCGCGCGCATGGACGTCACCACGTCCAACTTATCTAGCAACTCCCTCAACTGGTCTTCTGTCGTCATGTGCAATCGGTTATCAGGGTCTAGCAGCGTGTCCACTAAACAAACAACAAACACAACCGTCAGCACACAGAACAACGATAAACTGTACGCTTCCCATTCAGAAAAACAAATGCTAAAGTTAAACAATCCCATGTCACTTCTTCATGTCACAAGTACTGACCGTCTTCTAAAGTGCAGCGGTAGTAGTCATTCTTGTTTGGCGACTCGGGCAGGTGCATGCCTGTGTCCAGATCAAAGCCCGTGTTCTGGGCTTGTCTCTGTGCGTGCCTCAGGATAGCGCCCCCTAAGTCCCGGAGACGTATTGCAGCTTGGTAAAACACAGTGTCTTTAGAATTGTAAAGCAGGCAGTTGGAGATCATGAGGTTGAAATCAGCCTCCAGGTCAGATACCGAGCGATATCGGTGAGCCTCCAGTTTGGTTCTCATGGTGGAGAAATCCATCGGCTGTGAGATGAACTCCACGTAATCAGGAACCTGAGAAACCAAGAACACATTTTCTGTTTATGACTTGCAGCTACACGTCGATTGTTTGGATATTAACTTGCCAAGTTACACCCACTTTACTAAATTAAACACAACTGTGGTAAAGTAACACACACTTGAGGCTTATTGCATAATTATACCTAATTCTATATTCAGAGCCAAAGTAATCAGATTTTAACTGATGGAACACAATTAACTACCAAACTGACATACAGTTACACAAATTCCATCAGTCTAAACGCAGACACACCTCTTTCAAGTTGACAGGTTGTGCAAATATTTCTGCAGTATCTTTCTCCTGAAGCTGGTCTAGAGTGGACCGCAGCAGAACCAGGACTGGAGTTAACTGGTGCTCAGTCACAGCTTGATGAGCCTTCACCTATGGAAACAATACAGCCTAATAGTCACACATCTGGTGAATTTAAGCATGTTGATGGCTGATTGGCTGTTTAGCTTATATTTTAAATATATTCACTTGAGTTTAACACCATAGCTACAGTGTAATACATTAACCATTTGTAAACCGTTTCTTTGAGTTATTGGTCTCAGGTCTTAACCCTTGATTCAACTTCAGGTCATGATGGTAAGGGCTTGAGTCAAGTCGAGTCGAGTCAGATTCAGAACAAGCTTTCTGAGCTGTCTACACTGCAGCCACTCAAGTCAAGACTCAAGAAATGTATTATTGTATTATTGTAACATCTCTCAGCAGAAGTCGAGTTTCAAGCAGAGGTTTCTGAGTTCACGTTTCTGGGCATCATCATTCGTTAAAGCGAATCGACTTTTGTTGTGCGAGAATGGAGAATGAGACCGTATTCATGATAGAGAGTGACGTTTGGGGATGTCATGTGGTACCTGCTCTCTCTTCAGCTTCTCTCTCTTGCGGATGAGCTCAATCAAGAGTCGAACTCTCTCCAGATCATGACGCAGCTTCTGCCAGTACTTCAGCTCTTCTCGCACAGCATTCAGCTTTTCATCTGGCTCCGCCTACAAAGAGATACATCATGTACAGCAGGCACACACACAGCTCGTAATATATTAAAGTGATGTAAAATGAGGTGGCGTTTGAATGCAGCACTTTCATATTCATAAACACTGACCTGCTCTGCACTCCTCTGGCCCTGCAGATGTGAATGTAAGCGGCGAATCAGAGGCACTCCGTTACGTGATTGGCGCTTGAGCAGCCAATAGCTGTGCAGCCTCTGCATGAACTGATTCTTTCTCTGTATGACGACGTCTTTAGAGATTTTGTTCAACCTGCACATCACACCAAGAGTAAATCACATAAAAAGCATTTATAAACAATTTACGAAAAAACTCATGTTAACCTCTCGTGTTATTTCAAACGTCAACGATTTTTCATCATGGGTGAAGAATTAATTAGATTTTTAAAAGGATAGCTCACCCAAAATTGAACATTCTTCCATCACTTACACAACCTTGTGTCATTCCAAACCTGTGACTTTTTTGTTTTGAGGAAAACACAAAAGAAAAATGACAGTGGCACCTGTTAGCTTCCATTGCATGGACACAAAGTTTCTTAAAATATCTTCATGTATGTTCAACAGAAGACAAAGTCATACAGGTTTGGAATGACATGAGGGTGAGTGAGTGACGGGCACATTTTCATTTTGGGTGAACTATTCCTTTAATTTTTTTAATGAGTGTGTGTGCTTTAAGTGATCTTATACCTCTGAGTTGGTATTTCTGGGATGGTGACCAAAGGTGTCGTCACTTTTTTCGATACCTCGTCTTTTGTGCTCTTCTTCTTCTGCGGCTGTTTGGAATCCAGTTTATTGCTCCCACGCCGTTTTTTCAGCTGTGGCGTTTGAGTGTACGCACTGCGGCCCCTGTTAGCTCTACACCCCAAAACTCTCCCCCCAGTTTCTTCATCATCTGACCCCTCCTTCGCAGGCGGTGAGTGCGCCTCACAAAACGCTGTCTTTTTCACCGAAAACGTAGTGCCATTTACGGTAGTCTCTCGGACCGGTTCTATTCTCATATAAAGTCCCGCTCTCTGCGCACAGGTGACATGAAAAGCTGTGTAGCAATTGGCCTTGTGGCA
This sequence comes from Botia almorhae, assembly GCA_036877575.1. Taxonomy (NCBI): domain Eukaryota; kingdom Metazoa; phylum Chordata; class Actinopteri; order Cypriniformes; family Botiidae; genus Botia; species Botia almorhae. The sequence continues at coordinate 12,235 of JAZGTJ010000911.1, forward strand.
CTGGATGGACGCTCCACGACCTTTCTGTTTGCACAGGTAGCACGTGAGTTTCCACCTAGCTGGTGGAATGTTGTCCACACCCTCAACAGGCTCGAGGAAGACCGTGTTGGCAAAACACACCTCAGGGATCCAGATAGCACAAACCACATGTGCCCACCGCCCGTCACTTGTCTGTTTGAACGCTCCGCCCCGATTAGGGCAAAGAACACAGTCCACGGGGCGAGAGGGCGACTGCAGGCAACAGCGGCAGAGCCACTGACCCTCTGGGATGTACGGAACTCCGTAACACTCCTGATGCACTGCCAGGTTACAGATATCACAGAACAGGATGACGTTGCTGTTGAGACACTCGTCGTCGAGGCAGACGCAGCAGAAGGCGTCTTCGTCGATGGCGCTTTGTAAGGGCGTCTGGCTGCGTGACTCTAGGAAGGACTCTTTCTCCAGACGGTCTATCAGGAGCTCAAAAGAGTCCGGTGAAACTTCCGGATGGCCTTCGTACCGTCGCCTTTCATTTACAAGTTCCAACCAGGCCACGTCTTCCTCATCCATGTCATATTCTGCATCTGTGTCTAACTCTTCACCGGGCTTCTCAATGTAGCGGTAGTAAGCCGTGGACCGAGGGAGAGCCTCCACTGGTTCGTAAGACTCCAGTAATCTGAAGGTGGGCTTGGGGAGGATGTGCATATTTGACTGCGTGTGAGAAGCAGGGCAGTGGTTTTGATTGGACGACGACTGCTGCTGCTTTACATCCTTCTTTTTGCCCCGGTGGGCAGCAGCCCTGCGTGGAGAGCTAATAACAGCTGGGACTGAGGTCTGCTCGCTGTTCTCTTTGTTGCTGTTGCACTCCACAATGTCTTGAGCTGTCATTTCATCCTCAGTGATGACCATCAAGGGGTCAAAGATGCTGATCCTGTGCAGCCGTCCATCCAGGTCCACTTCCACCATCTTCTGGGCCTGGGCGTAAGTCAGGGTTTCCCTGGTGGGCGAAACCTTCAGCCGGCAGGGTGAGGGTGACCGCGGCTGTGACGAGCCCCTGTCTGCTGGCCCACTGCCAGTGGCATTACTGTCCAAGGCCCCGGATAGGCCGCCCCTCCGTCGTGGTTTTCTCATGGGGACTCACATCCCTGGTATGTTTACCTAAAACAAACAAATACACAAAGACACGCACACAAAATAAGATTTCTCATTAGTTTCACATTTGCAATCTGTTTAATTATATGACAATCTGTCATATCATTTTTCACCAGTACGCCCAAGTTTTCTTCTACTAAAACAAAAAGCACCGTCTTAAAAAAAGTTTAAAGAGTGAGTCACGTCATATTGAACACAGTGAGAGCTCTTGTTTACCGGAAGTGGTTACAACCCGCATTGTGACAGACTGTTTGCTGAATGTTTACCTGTTAAACACATTCCGGTTCTGGTCATAAAAAAATATATAAATATCTTCCTGACAGTGAACTTTACAACCGACATGAAGCAAAGAAAACGTTTTCACTTTATAAACTTTTACTTTGTGACTCCTTTTGCAGAATAAATAATACTGCATGCAAATGAAACGAAATCAACCATGTGATCAACTGCTGACCAGAAAACTATTAAACTACATTTAATTCTCAAGAGGAGAGACAACACTATATATAAACATAAATCTACAGACCGTGTACAACTCATAAAGTGTTAAAGTGCGTAAACCTGTAAATCGTTAGAAGGCGACTTTATAAACATAAATGACGGGTGTGTAAATATATCCATTACCAGTTTAGAAAACGACATCTGATTATACACATTCATGGGAAGGATTAAGTTCAGGCGAGCCGCCAACTAAGAGTGTGTTTTTATTTTTGCCGTCCAATGGGCGGGACTTATATATATATTATGGACCAGGCCTTTAACATGTTATCCTCTTATTGTCAACCCTAAAACCCTTTAATAAAGCGTAAAACAGGGTCGTATCGCCGTAACGCATTCATAACAACCGCCTCGGCGGACATGTTAAAACTTACGGCGAACTTTTGAGGAATTTAGCGCTGAAGTGAGACGACCGCCAGAGGCTGCGAAGTTTATCAACCCCCGTGTACTCGGACGACCAATCACAGACGTCCACCCTCTCCGGCCAGCCAATCAGAGACGAGAAAAAAGTCTCGAGAGGCTACCGGTTAGGTTGCGCGTCCTCGATCCCAGAACGAAACGTCAGCCATGTTTACAGAGCAGCAGAAGTTCAGAGCGAGCCAAGTTTACTGTTCCCTGACATCACTGAAAAACCATGACACCACTGCCGATCACACACATGCGAACACACCAATATATCTGACTAACACATGAAGGCGATTAAAACAGGGAAAGAGAGAGATGTCGCCAAGAGGGCGAAAGCTGGCGGGCTAGCTAGCCACTCTCGCCCGGGTAACCAGCGCAGAGACGCCGCTTGCGGTAAACGACCAGCCGGGCGACAGTTGACATTGACGACTGCATTGACAGACACACAAAATACAACCCGATCGAGCCAGCCGCTTACCTTATTTTCCAGCCGCAACTCCGTCGAGCGTCCTTAAAGAACCGGACTGATTGCGCGCTGGCGGCTTGGCTGAGAAGCCGGTAAAATCCGCCAACAAAACGTCCTATTTCTCTTGGTCTTCCATAGTTTTCTTCCTGCAAACGTCTTCTGCGTACTCGTGAAATTGGACGCATTCGCCGCACCCGAACTTCTGATCAAGTCCGAGTTAGATTCGGCTGGTTTTGGACGGAGCTGCGGAAGCTAGTTGGCTATTTTCAGCCTCGAATACTACGAGCGTCGCTGCCTGGGTAGAGTTAGTAGCTCGCCAGATACGGAGGCAGAGCGGAGCTTTCGGTGGAGATAGTGAGAACACGCCCCTTCAGAAAAGCAGGCCATCTACAATGTCAGCTTTACGACCAATTTAATAATACATAGCAATGGTGTTCATTTAACTTAGTACTGCTGGGGCTGGAAGTTTGGGTTCGTGAGCTGTGGGTTCATGACGGGCTGTCAGCGGTAATGCATGCAGCTCTGTTGGTTGCAGAGATGCAGCGGTAGCATTTGGCCACCGATCAAAGAGGCGCTGCATGTGAGAGGGGAACCGAAAGCGAGTGTTTTTATGATCGAGCAGTCGTCAAGCTGCACACTAACAGTCTGCATGAGAGAAAAACACACTGCACGTGGATATATTTCAAGCATAGTTATACAACCCCCCCGTCTGTTTAAGACATCACACACAGAGAACCATTAAATAGTTGTTAACTATGACAGACATGTTCTGATTAGTCGTCAACCCATGTTTTATTTTCAATGCTGGGATGTTAAATGATTGGGTAACGCTTTACAGTAAGGTTCCAGTTGCTAACTTTAACTAGTTAACAGTCAGCAGTGCTTCTAAAGCATTTGTAAATGTTTATTTCAACAATTGCATAAACATTTTAAATCAAACGTTTTATCTGTTGGCATTAGTTAGTGCACAATGAACTAACATGATCCATCAATGAATAATTGTGTTTTCATTAAGATTTATAAACACTGTAAATATATTGTTCATTGTAAGGTAATGTTAGCTAATGCATTAACTTATGTTAATGAATGTGACCTTATTGTAAAATGTTAAAATTATTACATTTGCCTCCCAATCCAGAATATTTGGTTACATTTTTGAAACATGGAAATAGGGTAAATGAAAAAGCACACAAGTCATAACAAGCCTCAATACCAGTTCAAATCCGTCACATAATTTATAAGAACAGAGATAAAGTTTCCTCGGTAACAAACATTTGAAAGAGCTTTTACATCTAACACCACAGTGCTACTGAAACCCTGATGTGCTCTCACGTCTGAAGTGCCATTTGTTGTGGTCAATCAACTAATTTACATTTTCCTTTAAGAAAAACATCCTGTCACACTTTTCAAAGGTCTGAGGCCAGCCAAACAAACCTTAATGAGGCAAAGCAACTGAATCCAGTTGAGTCTGAATTCAGTGAAGCTTCGGCAGACGAGATACCAGAGAACACAAGTCACAAAACGCTGTTTCTGCAACAGTTTATTACAGATTTCTCTGTTTTATACGTATAGTAAAATATATTGACCCATTACACTAAAGTACATTAAATGTATATAGCGCTCTTTTGTAGAGCATGTCACCAGGTAGTATTTAGCGGATAGTTCACCCAAAAATCTAAGTTTATAACTAGTTAATAACTGTTCTTCTGCATACAATGAAAGTGGTGGAATATTTATATGTCAAACTCCAAAAATACTAAAAAGCACCATAAAAGTTGTCTAACGTCTGCCCTACATTTAAAAGTCCTCTAAAGTTGAAATGAACTGAAAGTTTTGTCTTACATTTATATACACACGGAATAACTTCAGTTGCATTTCCAGCAAAGGGTGTCACAATGTGTTCTTTCTGTGTGTTTAGCTTTATTAAAGCTACTAAAGTTATTGGAATGAATATTACCACCAGTTCTGTTAGACTGCATTTACACTACAAACCTTGTTTAGTTCACTATGTTTACATGAACATCTACCAAGAGAGGTATTTTGATTTGGTGATTGAATTTTTAAGTGCACCCCTCGGTTAACATGATCGCTCCTCACAATCCGTACACACGGATCCATTTGCTGCTGTTTTAATAACATTTTTAATATTAGGCACATGCCGTGTGATGGTTCTGGGTGCTCAGTGTTCGGCTCTGTTTGAGGCCCAGAAATCCCTCCCTCACAAAAAGCACATTATCGATGTCATCCTGTCATGTGACCAGAAATATCACGCACAAGTCATGTCAAGTAAACGTGTGAGATTTTTCATTTTTGGGTGAATTATCACTTTAAGGTGCTACGCACATTAGCAATACATGAAGAACAGTTACCACAATATCAAAATAACCTACTAACCAGAAATACCACCCACAGGCCCAGAAATATCACGTATTCCTAAAGCAGCCGGGTGTTTACAAAAGACTACAGTGCATATATAGTTTGTAGGAGTGAGTACTCTGCCTGAACTGCAGAGACTGAGGGACTAAACTGTATCATGGTAAAACAGCATTTCATCACTATGTCATTGTGAGCGTGTTTCTTCTCTTAGAATCTCTTCTTGGGAACGGAACAAAACTCCTCACTTCTTTAAAAGATAAACCTGCGGAAAAACCATCGCATTACATGTAACATACATATTGCGTGTAGTTTTATGCCATATACAAAATATGAAGTACAGCAGCCACGGCTGTCTAAGGAAAAACATTGACTCACGTCTCCACTCCTCTAAGGGTAAGGTGGCGTTGTCATGGCTGTCGTCGTAAGGCGTCGGCTCGGTCCAGTCCTCTGGGTCCCTCAGGCCATCGAAATAACTGTGTGCCAGCGCACCATCAGCAGTGAGACGGGCGTCTGCATCTAACACCAGCATCTTCTCTAGCAGGTCTACAGCTGGCATTAGTTACCATTAAGTGGTGGTGTGGCAGGACACAGGTGTCATGCATAAAGCAACAGCATTAGTTTAGCAACAGCTGAGAGATGTATCATTAGATGAGTTACTGTATTAGTATGAGGTAAACGGAGTTATGATCTGACAATACAGAGTAATTCTGGTCTCTGATTAGGACTGTTTGAATCTTTAAAGATGATTAAGGTACCAGACAGTGTTTTTAAATAAGGTAACACTTTAGAGTAAGTTTAAATTCATTAAGATTAGTTAACGCAGTGAAATAACATGAAATAACAATAAATAATACTGCATTTATTAATCAATGTAGTACCACATTTTTATCAGGCTGTACAAATAAACATGATCTGCTGTTTTATGAATGACCATGAATTAACAATGAACAAAAGTGTATTTATAATGTATCAGTAATGAATATTTATAATCCTGTAAATGATACTTCGTGATATTTAATGCATTCACTGACGTTATGAAATTGAACTTAAACTTGTAAAGTGTAACCTTAACAATAAAAAACTGTTATTTTAAATGGCTGAATTGTAAATATGTCTATACTCAAGGGATACTAACTGCAGATCTAACAAAGCAGTGTCAGGGTTGTGTACTGCTTGTTAGAGATAATTAACCCTAAACGGTTACTGAATCTGAATCTTCCAGATATATTCTCAATGGACGGTATTTTAGACCTACATTTTACAGCAGTCTAAAAATGGAGATATAAAGATATAGGACCAGCTCTGCTCATAAATATTCATTAGCAATGTGATGTTTGCGCAGCGGTCCTATATCATTAGCCAATCAATCTTCAGTTCACGGCAGAAGCTTGCCAGAGCAAAACGCAATTCTTAATATCGAATGATTATCTCATATAAAGGTGGTGGTGTAATGGTTGCTACACCTTTGCCTTGCCTGGCATGTCTATTAGATTCCCAGCTGCAATATGTAACTAATCCAGACTGCGGTGCAATACTACAGCATATATGTGGCAATCTCTTCTGGTGACAGTAACATTCTACCTGAAGGTTTGAGTGAAATGTGAAAACCGACTTAAATTGCTCTTGCGGTCGCACAGCAGCTTGTCATTTTTGTCAGCAATAATGATACATCACTTTGACACGCGGAAACTTTGCAGTCAAACTAAATCATAAGTTTTACAATGGAAAAGAAAGTCTCTCGCACACCAAGTAAGGTGGCACAATATGATAGAGGAATAATTCTGGTATATTAGGGTATTACTTACCCTTTTTACTGGCTCTAGGAAACAATTTAGAGAAGTCTTTGCGTGGGTACGAGGGCTGCAAGCTGACGTAGCTCCTGGCCTGTTAGACAAGGGATCGACTTTGATTAAGATAAAGACAGATGAGCACAGCAGCTACAGCCACCATCACGCAAGATGTCAATAATTCAAGTGAAGTTTCTCCTCAGGTCAAGTCAAGATCATTTTTCCATCTTACTTTTTATTGCTATAATATTAGCAGTTCATTCCAGGTTTATTCCACGATTCAATTCCGATTAAATCAGGATTCAGGCCTACCACACACACACACACACACAATATACAGGTGCTGAACTGTATTGGTCTGCACTGAATGTGTTACCTCTGGGCTTTCCAGTTTCTCAATGAATTCTAAACCAGGTGTCCCTGTTACTTTCATAATCTGAGTCAACTGGTCCATGTCTGAATGTCAGAATGTCAAAGTAAACAACGGCAGCTTGTTTTGGGTGAACCATTTCCTTAATGAAATATTTAAATAAAAGATGTGTACTTTCCTGAAATGTGGACTTAAGTGGAAGGATACAATCTTTTCCTTTAAAGAGTGTTTTACCATGGAACATTTCTCCCATGATGCAGCCAACAGACCAGATATCCACTAGAAAAGGGAAAAAGACAACAGTCACAATAAATATTGAACTATAAACATGAGCGCAAGCTGTTAAAACTCTGCTAACTATTTGAAATGTAGAATCATGCAGCAGTATTGGTCTCTGTAATCGAAAATTGGTCTTAGTAATGAAAAACATAGAACATTTAGTCTAATTAAGCCAATTAATGATTAATAGAGAGCCAAGTGTCAAAACATTTAACTCACAGTACAAGAAATATTATGACAAATACTTGCACATTGAATTAATCAATATCAGTGTGTACTGAATTTCGTAAATATTTGTCTACACAACCGTTACTTTTAAATATTTTTTAATCCTCTTTTAATCTTTTTTAAATACTTTTGTTCTAAAGACTGGACATAATCAAGACTGGACATAATCAAGACTGGACATAATCAAGTCCAAGACTGGACACAAGAATCTCAATCCAGTAAATGCTGCAGAAACATCGTCTGAAAGACCTTTTTAATCTTTTTATTGTGATATTTAATTTATTCATCAATTATATTCTGATTTAGGATTTTAGTACTTTTAACGAAAGCAAGTACAGTTTGATTGTTTTAATGAATAATAAATTGATTGATTTGATTAATTGAATAAATTTGTCTAAATGTAAAGAAAAGTTTGTTTACATATAAATACCTACAAATACTAATGAGATCACGTTGGAAGTGCACATATACAGTAAACCAAGAGAGGCGCTACCGAACACAACATATGACTCAGTCAAGAATTATTTAACGCCACTTTTTCATAAATATTTGGATGGGGTTGACAGGCGGCTCTTGGCAGTACTTTGGAAAGGTGTGTCAGTTCTGACACTCTGTAAATGTCTTGCCTGTCTGCGTGTAGTGCATCCAGTTCAGAATGACCTCGGGGGCACGGTACCACCGCGTCACCACGTAACCCGTCATCTCTGCCTCCGTGTGCCGCGCCAGGCCAAAATCCAAGATCTACAGCCAGAGCAAACACAGGGTGTCACTGTGAACTGTCAGCGGTTCTCTCATTTGTGCTGAAAGAACGACAGCACCGACCTTCAGCTCACAGTCCTGGTTTACAGCCAGATTTCCTGGTTTGAGGTCCTGCAATGCATGAAGGTGTTACTCTTTGAACAGAGACACTGTTTTGAGCTCTGAGTGATTTGAATGGAAGCCTGAAGGGCAGCTGTAAGCCATTCTGAGCATGTACAGGCACAGCCCCACCAAACTGGAAACCACTGCAAGCACTTCGTATGTTTATATTAAAGGGGAGCACATGTGATATTAATACACTTGTATGACACAGCAGTCAGAATGCACATGTGAAACAATAGCCGATTACAACTCCGGTTCTTGACTCCGCCTACCATCGATTACTTTCTCTTTAAAACATACTGCTGGGTGCTAGTAACAACTTGACATTTCCACCGTGTCTCCAAAAGTGCTACTACAAATCTGACATCGTTTAAAGGTGAAGTGTGTGATTTTTCCAATAATAAAATACGTCCTATCCCAGTTTCATATGCAGAGACAAATACAAGCAAGATATTCGTAGGCTCTTTCCTGCGTAAGTATAAACAGCGCGTCGTTATCAAAACATCGGCCTGTTTGTGTGAGCATGCTGACCAGCCCAACACAGCAACACCGAATCAGCCAATAGAGTGAGTGCGGGGCTTTCTGTTTGTTCAACAAATAGCAGACAAGAGGATTGTTTAGTTAATTATTTTGCAGTTCTGATACTAGAGATGCAGAAATGACACGCTTCACTTTCAAGTCGTTTACATGTATTTACTGTTGGATGACTGAACGCTCATCATATAAGACGAGTAGCTAATCTCTGTTAATAGTTCACTGATCAATACACATTAGTGAATTAGCTGTAACTAGATGGAATTCCGGAAGATAAAAGCTTCCCGAAGGAGAGCGTTTACACTTCCCAGCTAGGAACCGCAGCGTTCCCAAGAGATGCCATGTGTCTTTAATTCAGCTCTGTGTGGAAATGATAATTATGAACAGATGCTGTTTATTCAATGCCAGTCTCACTTACTCTGTGAATGATGCCAGCGCCATGAATGTACTGTGGAATGAACAGAAACAGAGATGAAATCAGTGTCTTATCATCCTTTACATTGCTATGATTTTGTAATGGATTATACTAATAGGAAAATTGGTATTGAATGTATTATTATGTATTATTGTGGTTGTACACAAACCATACGAGTGCTTGTTAGTTGTGATCTACGACTGTATTGCATTACTGTAAGAGTTTTTCAGGAGAAACCATTTCTGTTGTGACCTAGTAAACAGCAGATGTGTGTTGCAGGAGCCAAGCGCTTCAGCTAAAGTCAACATGAAACAGCATTCACAACTAATGCCCAAATGAAACTGAAAGGTGTTTAGATTCGTCCTCCAGGAACTGCCTGGATTGTGAAATATAAACACACCAGACATCAATGAGGTTTTGAAGAGTGAAACACCGCCAGCACACTTAAGAGGGTTTGACATCAGCCGGTAAGGCGGAGATTACAAAGACAAACATTTCCAGGATTCTTTGGAATAAAATGATTCAATGCCCTGATGAATCAGACACAATAAAACCAGGAATATGAAGTAAACAGGGTCAGATTTTGCTCTCATTAACTTTAAAATGAAGCTTGCGAAGGTGAGCTTATGTCTTATACCATGTTCTTACTCAGTGTGACATAAGTGAATAATGTTACCTCTTCCATGTAAATCAATAATCAATAAATTAACCATCACCAAACCAGGACATTTAAATAAAACTAAACATTAAATATATCATACATGTAAAGCTGCTTTGAAACAATGACATTTTGTAAAAAGCGCTACTGTGTTACAGTGTGGCGTTAGGATTGATAATCTCTTAAAATACTGTTTTGGTTTGACCTTTAGCCCACACAGCATCTGATAGACCAGGAACTGGATGCGGTCTTCAGACAGGAGACCTCTGACTTTAGAGAGATCAGTGAACATGTATGGCATCACCAGGTAGCTGAAACAGAAGGAAGATTGTGATGATTTTTCTAGATTTTCTGATCAGAATCCAAAAAGAAAGCCAATATTTACTCGCCCTCATGAGGGGTTGCCCTAAAAACCCATTTCTCCCAGAAAACAGAAGATTCTTTGAAGAATCTTTTATTCTCTTCATGCAAAGTGTATAACTCTTCTTTTATGAAAACAACTAACAAACAGATTTCAAAGATTTCGGCCAAGACCTACAAGTCTTGGAAGTCATCCAGTCTGGAGGCAGGAGTGAAGACGTCCAGCAGGCCAATCACCTGTTTACCCAGCATTCACATGGTGAAAAGAAAGGAAATGAATTACAGTCTTGTCATAATATTAATTACGTAGCGTTTATGACACTGTAATCAATCATCAATGCATTATTAATAAGCAGAACCACAAGACAGTGTTCTGCGCACACTGTAACTTAATCTGAAAACAACATCAGAGTGTGGCTCACATTTTCATGCTTCATGTGTTTGAGGAGTCTCAGTTCACGATAGGCTCTCTTCGCAAAGATCTCCGACTGAAAAGGGCGGTGCAGCTTTTTGATGGCCACCATCTCTTTGGTTTTATTATTGATGGCGGAGCTAAAACAAGAAGAGGAACAATCACCATCACAACATGACCATCACAACAATCACAAATGTAAACAAAACGTACTGAGGTTAAGTTCAATGTCCAATTGTCAAAAATTCCCAGGAAACATAAAGTTTGTTGGGATAGGTTTTATTACAGTAAATCATGATATGATCTTGATCTTTAGTATCTCTCTAATAATCGATACTAAAAACACAGTTGCTTAGAGAATCATATACTGTATATACTAGTGATGAGCATTTAGTTCAATGATCTTGGCCTGCTGTTGGATATGCCTATGCCAAACTGTGAGATCCCACTCTTGTGTTCTTATATAACAACAACCACCAAGATCCGATTTGTTTGACAAATCACAGGGTCACGTGGTGCAGAAACATGATTATGATTACAAAACTGATGCAACCCAGAACATAACATGTCAGAACCAGACCATAATATGTCAGAACCAGAACATAACATGTCAGAACCAGACCATAACATGTCAGAACCAGACCATGTCAGAACCAGAACATAACGCACTTATAACACAAGGATCACGATCTGTGCTGCCTTGCCCAACCTCAGAGCACCATTTCACGAAGCACGGAGCGCTGCTTCACGTGGTAACATGTTGAGAGGTAGTTTACTAGCTTCTACCTGTCGGGCAAGCGCAACAACCCGAGGAACTCACCATACGCTGCCGTACGCTCCGGTTCCGATCTGCTTCAAGCAGACGTACTTGTCCGGAACTTCCCATATCGTGCTGTTGATCTCCTCACGACCGAATTCGACCCGCGCCTCCATCGAGCGCTGAAGGAAAACGGGCAGCGAGCGAACCTTCACCGCGCACTGAGCGACTCCTACGCGCGATTCTGCATGCGATCTCCGGAAGGTCACTGCGTAGGAACCGGTGCGTCTCACGCCAAAACAAACGCGAGAAAGCCGTTTACAGCGTTGCGTTGAGCACCAAGTGACCGCGGCGTCGACGCGCTACTTCCCAATCCATTAAAACTTTGCAACACGTTCGCCGCGACCAACGCGTCGTGACGCGTTCGATGGCGTCACAGCCCCCCCCCCCCGCACACGCCCACTTTTCGAGTCGCTGCTCGCCATCAAAACACAGTCTGTGATCTGAAACAGTTATGAACACTTAAAATATCTCACGAACAGCGAAACTTCCTCATTTTTAGTGAAAAAGTGATTCAAGTGTGATTCATATAATTTCACAGCTATATGACGGTGTCGTGTAGATAACCTTCCAAACACTTTTGCGTCATGTTCAACACCTCTGGCCACTTACAAATCTTTCATGAACTGTGAAACTCTCTCGTTTGAATGTTTTTCATGTAGCTGTGACAAAATCACTTGACACTGTAAAACAAAAAACAGCAACAACACTGCAGTGAAAACTTGTGATGCTCAAATGTGATAATTTGCCAGCTGTATGATGTTGTTTTGTTGAAACACGTGACTGTTGTGATAATCTACAGTACATTACACCAAATAACAAAACACAAAGTAGCGTTTATTAAAAATAAAGATGTCTCAATTATACTTTATACTCAGACAAAACATTTTCACCAAAAGATGTTTGTCAGATTTTGAGTTGGACAATATAAACAACATGGTACAGAGTTAGCGGACCTTACATGTGGTTTATGTAATGAAAGTCATACATTTTCAGCATTGTTTAAATGTTTATAGCGAGACCAATGTATGCTTACTGTTATATTGAACTGTGTACATTATTAATGTATGTTATTCATACAAAAGCGCGTCTATGAGGCCCATTCTGTTCTCTTAGGGAATCACACTGGCCAGTCGCAGGACTGGTGCACAGACTGGTTGTAATGAAAGTGGGTGGCATATCCTGCAGGAATATCACAGCAGTCATGCCAATGTGATGGATTGTGTAGTAAAGGTTATAGCGAGCGTCACAAATTTAAATGCAATGGAGAATCCGAGAGTACTGTCTCCTGCATATTCCCGGAGGGGCATATTCATCTCCCTACTAGTTTATGGGCATTGAAGCACTCAATTATGGCAAGGCTATAACTGTGAAAGACACAAATAAATTATTCCGGGCGTCAGGTACTGGCCATAAATGACAGCTTATTTATCGACGCATAGCGAGGTCAGCCACTAGATGTCACTGTTATATTGTCATAATGCTGTTGCCAGTCATAATGTTAACTTGCCAACAGGCCTGCGGGCATCACAGTTGCGTAACGCGTCACTAAGTCATCACTGCAAACTGATGAAGTGTATTAAAACTGCAATCCGTTTCGAAATCCCTAACTTTTTATTTAAAATGATCAACAGTACATGACAGATCAGTGCTCAGCACGAACTCTTATCTTAGTCCGATTCACAGCGGTAAGTTTATAATAATGCTTTATAATTTGAGCTGTCGGGTCTGATTTTGCGTCCATGTGTAAACAGAAAGAAGATGCTGTAGATCTGCAGCGTTTGTAGTTTGTGGTCTTACAGCAGTTGTTTAGTATTTAAATTCATCCACGGTAAGAAAATCTCTCTGCCAGTAACCTGCAATGTTATGTTTAAAACAGAGGTGGCGGTAGAGAGGCAGTTACGGATGCAGCTAATGGTACTTAAATGCATTTGGCATATTTTTGCATATTTCAGATTGTAACACAAAACTGAATGTCATGCACACAATTTTTTATTTAATTTTTTTATATTAAAAGTGTTAAAACCCTGGTGCGTCTAATAAGCCTTTCCCAATGCGTCTAACATTTCTGTTGTCAGAGAGCCTATGTGCTCTTGTAAAAACGATGAATAAAAAGTCACTCTTTTACGGCCACGACTTCCTGTGTTGCAGTGCAAAGATAATTGGCTCATTAACAGCAGACTGCGTTGTGGTGGGCTCTTCCTTCCTGCGCTAACAGTTGTGGGGGGCTTCGACTCTTTATCCTCAGCGAATAATCACGCTGGATCTAAATGTCAGCGGCGTCGCGCTAATATGTATTCATAACGCGAGGGGTCTCATTTATTAAAAGATCTGGGTGGTGTAAACACCAGTTAAAATACACATTTAAACCTGGAGTAACACATCGGCCAATCAAATCAACTGAATACATTTGGGATTTCACAACCTAGTTGCAAAATAATGCCCCTTAATAATGCAAGAAAAAACACAAAACTGGTCACTTTAAGTTGTTTTACAGAGGTAGCGCAATAAATGCATTATGATATGCGTTCTCTTGACGTGCTGCTTTATTTTACCACAGCGGCATATGTGTGCAACACCTGCAGATGTGTGCAACACCTGCGCAGGCCTGTGTCATGATTGTTGCCGTCACTACTGACAGTAAACAGCATGCGTGTTTTAGCATCAGAAGACCTGAACGCAAAAACCTCTCCGGCTGTTTTGAAACAGAACACATGTGAAGTATGAGACATGTTGAGGACACTTCACCACTTCACTGTGGTACATTTACCACATCAAGCTACGCAAAAGTTTGTCTCAATTTGTACTAAATGTTTGTCTTTTCTTTAAACATCCCAAATTTACCCCACTTTCAATCTAAAGAGTTCTCAGAGTGACAAAACTGTGTCAGCTTCATTTTAACTCATGAATAATTTAAAGAGCATGAGATTTCATGCAAGTTTTCATCAGATTTAGACATTCTCTGTCTCCCGTTGTAAAAGAAGGACATTAAAAATGACTGTCTGTTTGTGTGCGAGGAACAGCAGTCACACATAGAACCCAAACAAACAAACAAAACATTCATTATTTTCACTTGTAAAATTCCTTTTGTAATCAGATCAACAGTTCATGCGTCTGTCTAGAAAATTAAAGCAGCTTGACTTGCATTTCTAAAACTCTTTTCAGTTTTTTGTGTATTTAGATGTGAGACAGTGTAAATTCAAAAGACTAGGTGTGAACAGAGAGCATGCTGGGAAAAAAACAAAGATAATTTTTGGGTACAATTCAGTTTGCCAACAGTGCCCAGTTATGTATTTCAGCTTTTAATGCGTAAACAGTACAATACATGCATTAATTTAAAGATATAATAGTATATGTCCACATTTTGAGAAGTTAAGTGAACCACTACACATATCCCCTGTTTAGTATGTAGGGATCAGCGAAGCCTCCATCCTTTATCATAAGTCTGGCTTGTCATGTGACCATCCAGCCAGTGATTAGAAACAAATTAAAGATGTGATTTCACAAGTTCCACCTGCTTTACTGGGAAATGAATCACTGGCCTCAATCAATGATGTTATCCGGGACTGACGATGAAGAGGAGAGAATGATTAATGTGATTAATGACAATAACCTTCTCCATGACCCAAACTCCTCTTCTCAAATCTCTTCCATTTAAATGTGACCTCAGGACAGGAAGTTCTGCAAGAACCATCAGCATGCTAATGCTACTGACAGCCCACGGGAGGCCGGGCAACAGCCCGCCACGGCCCACTGGCTAGCGTGTCTCTTTTAGACAACAAAGCGGCTTGGGAATGACGTTTCTAAGATGAGAACAGGTCAGCTAACACATTTATAACATATAATCTATAACATTTGACATATAACACATATAACATTTCTATAACATTTCCATGAACGTTTCAAAAACGTCCCTGTTAGCCGTTGATGAATGTGATTTGAATGGTTCGGCCGCTTAGTGAAAAGTTTCTTGTTTAATTCGCTTCATTTAGGAGCTGATTTGACGCCGTGACCCGCATGCTAAAGACTACGTAAATACCATTCGCTAAGTTCAGATTTCGCGTCCGCCCCCTGCTCTTCATTTCCTCTAATTTTACCCCCACTTCCTGTTCTCCTGGTGTTTAGTCAGTGCCTGTAAAAGCCCCTGTAAGGGCCGAGAACAGAGATAATGAAATGTTCCTGGTCTTGTGAATGTTTCATTTGTTTTAAAGAGATTGAAATTGGATGGCAGATGGGTAATAAGCTTTTCTCTTCTCCTCACAGACGCACACACACACACACACAATGGTTTCTTCCTTTCCTCTGCACTCACACACACACACATTTTTAATTCTCCTCTGCAGTGTTAGCAGCCCTGCGCTGTGTGACCGGTCAACATACATCCAGGCAACAGTAAGCGGAGTCATTACCATCATTACATTAAGAGATGAGTCTGATGACTCTCTCTCTCTCTCTCTCTCTCTGGCTGGGTCATTGTTATAACTCTTAATGAGACACTGTTACGCCGCTGAGGCTGCTGCGTTGGTCATTTATTTATCTCAATTATTTATGCATGGGTTTGTTTGCTCATTAATTTGGATTCATTGGGAAATTAAACACATGAGACGTTCTGGGTCCTCCATTATTTCCCTGCAGCTCTCAGCCCTCATTGTCATGTTTCTCTGACAGACAATATAAAACACTCCACAAAATAAAGGCAGCTATTATGTGCCAAGACTGATAAACACAAAGAGCCCAATTTCTTCCCAGATCATATATTAAAATGATTTGCTTTGACTCAGCCAAGCTTCTGCACAAGATGCTCCGATGCAGGAAAATGATATCAGACTAGATGAAAGAGCACTTCTAATGCCTGCAGCTTTCTGTGGTGCATGTGGAAGAATGCACGTTTAGAATGACTCTAATCCTACATTAACTGTGGTTGTTATCCTGATAATCTTTAGGGGACTAGATTCCTCTTAGTTCTTGTCTGTTGGTAAGTGAGTTTTAACTGCTCAGGTCTAGACTTGAAACAAATTAATTCCAGAACCAGGGCATGCCTGCAGTATAGTGATGAATGTTTTTCCCTTTTGTACACTGTACGTGTCATTTTCATGAAGTGTAGAGAACAGACCGAATCAGACCAACGCCTCAGTGTGTGCCAGCTGACTCAAAATGTGTTACAAATGACCCAGTCCACCATTAAACCATATTAATTAGGCAAGTTCCTCACTTTGAGCATGCAAGTCGAGAACTGCAAAGGAAAGTCCAGAAAATACGATTATGCAACAACACAAAGTTTTGAAATGAGTATTAAGTTTTGTACCGCGGTACCATATCATTGAATCTACTTCAACATGTTCAACTGTAGCCTGTGAATACAAGCTACTAATGTATTTACAATATATTAACATTTTTTTTATCTATTATTAGATAATAATCTATCATTTTATTTATTGCACCCAGCGCAATATTTATTTGGCATAAAAACCACAATAATCTTTATTAGGGTGACGATGTTTGACAGCATTTTAGATGCATTTTCTAAACAACGATCAAAAACAAGTTATTTTTCAAAATTACGGTAATAAAATAAATAGCAGTTAGTAGTGTCACTACTGCTAGCTTGTTACTTTGGTTCAGGGCACGAGAAGGGAGTATGCAGCCAGTGCGGGAAGTTTGTAGGACAGGACCCTAGTTTTCTTACACAGTAAGTGTAGGTCTGCACATACAGCACGTCACTGTATCACACAGCCCACATGATCTGTGTCACACACGCCCATGAATGACAAATAGTCGATTTATGATGTGAAACTGACGACATTTCAGTCGCAGCCTCTTTATTACTTTTTCTTATTTCTCTCTCTCTCTCTCTCTCTCTCTCTCTTCCCGACTGCTATTAAAGCACTGCATCATTAAGCTGTATAATGCCATTTTTAAAAGGCTGACAGTCTCAGGTTTTCATGAGTGGCAGCAAAGACTGTGGTGGAATGAAACCATATGGAGAGATGCGGTGTAAATGACTTCTTAGTAACGCAGCGGTTCGTGAAGGGCACGATGACGGGCGGCTGTACCGTGCCAGGCAGCAAACGAATGATCTCCACACTCCACACAACCCTAAACGCAGGGCCGAGAGGAAAACTGTGCGGTAATTAAAAACAACATCGGGAATGAAAACGCTTGCTGAACGCTCCGCTTTCACTGCCGTTTGGCCTCGTGGCGCGGCGTGCTGAGGTTCGGGGAATGCGCAGGCCGCTTGGGACGCATTAGTGAATCAGTTGTGTGAGATTGAGGGCTTGTTGCCAAGTGATAAAACGGCACATGTCTGCATAAAGACATTCACTGTATAGACGTCCCTCTGGGAACTGCACTGTATGCATATTCCTGGTTTGCTTCCTAGTGCAGTTCATTAAGTTATCAAAGCAACAGAACCGCGTGCCAAAAGTATCCCGAATTTCTGTCACTTGTGGACATGCATGAATATCAGAGACGTGCAATATTATCATCGCAATCTGCCCACAATCCAGCTTACAGAGAACGTTCTCAGAACATTGGCTAACGTTCTCCAAAAGCTCTCTCAAAGTTATCGAAAACATTCTTGCAGTAACGTTAGTAGAATGTTTTATATATCAAATATTTCAAAAATGTTATTCTTAAGTAGTTAGTGGAACAACTAACTGGAATTAAATGTTTGAATAACATTCTCATAAGCAAGCAATAGAACTTTCAAAATAATGTTTTAAACGTTTTGGTTACTTCATGGAAACGTTAGGGAAATGTTCTTAACAAACTTGTTAACTGGGAAGTAGCCGGCATACAGGTGACCTGAATGGATGTCACAGTCTAATATAAAGACAGATGTTTGCAGCGGAACAATGTCAGACCTGATAGATAAACTAACGTGTTGGCAGAAAGGTTTCATTATATAAGCTACAAAACCAGCAGCGCTGTCCTTTAATAGCAGCTTCTATGACTCTAACCAACAGACAGGTTTGATAATGACGTGCAGTAATTAGTGTTCTTTCCTTTGTTTGTGTCTCATTCCTCAGAATAATTAGGCTGCCGTGCTTATTTTCCCTGCTAATTAGTGTATGCTAATGATCTAGAGGTCGCAGTGTGTGATCTCGGCCAACCACGCGAATCACCCGCCACCAAAGCTCCAGATAAACTTCACAGAAACCTCTTTTCACTTCAGACCTCAAATATTGAGTCTGTGTGCCAACATTCACACTATTTATCACTCCCTTGTCGTGGGGCATAAGTTCAGAAACTATATTTCCAGCAAACACTTCCACACAATCCAAAATGTGTGATTACAGCAGGAATATTTAAAGTCTGCCAGCTAATGCACAGATGGCCAATAACAGGCACAAAGCTTTAATGTATCGCCTGATTTATAATTGAATATAAAGTAGCTTTTAATTTAATAGGTTTTTAGGAACATGATAAAGTTCAAATTGCCCAGAGTAGAGTACAATATACATAGAGTACAAATGCCCCGTGATGCATTTAAAAACAATACACAAGACTTAAGACCGACGTTTATATGTTTTGTCTTATTGGCTCGATGTATCGTTCCTTAAATTTGGCTCATTTTCAGAGATAAGATCCAAACCTGGAACATGCTGATTATCTGAATCAACTACAGTCTATGAAATTTGTATTCTGGCACACAGTTCAGTACGTTTCTAGTTCCCCAAGATATAAATGAACATATGCTGTAAAAATCTATGTAAAGCAACAGGTTGTTTTGACTTATAAATAGTTACGGTTAAATACAGTTAATAGTGATTAAAGCTTACTTTAGACAGTGACCAGATGCTGTCAAGAAGCACCAGAAAGTGTGAGGAACAGACAAATCTTATCCCCCCTGTCCCAGCTAACAGGAAACATTCTCAGAACTTTGGCTAACATTCTCTAAAAGTTATTTTAAAGTTATAAAAAATTCTTGCAGCAATGTTAGTCGAACATTTTTTAACATTTACCAAAAATGTTATGCTATAAGTTAAAATGTAAAAAAATTAAACAACGTTCTAATAAAAAAGCAAAAACATCAATACAACATCTAAAAAATGGGACATTTTGAAAGTTCCTATAACATTCAAAATAACGTTCTTAAAGGTTTTGTTACTTAATGAAAAATGTTAGGGAAACGTTCTTGCAACCTATACAGTTGTTAGCTGGGTATTTAAAGGGTGAGCAGATCATTTTTGGGGGGAATTATTTCATTAGCGTGCTGCTGCGTTTGCTGGCATTGATAGTACTGATTACCGGCCCCTCCATGTGTTGCACACTAGAAAGTCAGCAGCACTCTCACACTGCGTCCTTCAGGGCACGTCTACTGACAGCCTTAGTGTGCAACCATTAACACTTGTTTAATGCGTGGCAGGCCATGCCAGTTCATCATTAAACTGTCAATTAGAGGCCCAGAGCGTTTACTAATAAAGAAAAAGTGCTCAGCTGCAACCTGGTGAATAACAGCTTTCCTTTTCATTATAGCGAGCGGAGCTAAACTCATTCCATCACATTGAAAACTGGGTTTGTTTGACGGTGGAAAACCCTCTTCATGTATCACACCAGCAAACACTCTCTAACCTTTCCATTGAGGAGCAACCATTTAAAAAATGTTATTTTACATACAAAATGCCCAGTTTTTTAGACGCTGCATTAACGTTTTGCTTGGTTATAAGAACATTATTCATTCTGTTTTTAATATGTTCCACTAACAACTCAATTTCGGTTGTTAATTTTTGGGTTAATTTTATGTTTCGTGGTTTAAAGTCAAAACAGGTGAGATGGATGACAACAGACCAACTGTGCTTGTGATTACAATGCAGTGAACAGGTGAAGTGTGCTTCAATAGAAACTATGAAGTATACATACAAACAAAAAAACAGTAAGATGCTGTATTTAAGTATACTATACAAACACTGTTCTACAGTAAATGAATTGTTTTTGTTGTTTTAGAAAAGCTTTGATTGGACATTGGACTGTCTTTGTCACAAGGGTCTGGCAACCCTGTGTCTGGAGTTGTTTATGAAGTGTGTTCCACACTCTGTGCTCTGTGAGTCGGTCTGTCTGTTTCAGGGCGTAAGTTATTCCCGCGCACTTCCGCCTGCTGGCTGCTGCCTTCGCGTTACTCAGCCGAACTGAATGCATTTCAATGAGAACCACGCTCATAGTTTTCCACTCCTCAGGGGGCACCGGCATACAGAGGAGTTCTGACGTATAAAGTCATGAAAATAAGTGAAAAGCTTTAGCAAAAGTTTGTAAGGTGAATGTTTAATGGAGCTTGTTGGTGTTATGGGTAATGCATTACGCAGACAAGTTACGTAACCAAACTACTTACAGATGTAACTAATGTTTAACTTTTTTAAAGTACAGCCTAATACCAAATAGTAAATATTACAAACAATGACTGTATTTTCATGCAGGTTATGCAGTTAATTTTGTAAGCTCACAGGAGTGTGTGGAAGGTTTCTCAGGTCAGACGTGAACACATGGAGGGTCACAAGATCTTGAGTTGCACATTATTTTGAGTCATTTGAAGGGAATGAAAGCGCGATAGTTATTACATGCAAACAATGTTGGTTGGAAAGAATATTAATATTCCATATTTTAATGAAAGAGGAAGAATATAAATACCTGCAAGTCAAGCGTAGCACCAGCGTTCTGCACGACAGACAGCCTCAGTCCTATGAAAGTATGAAAGTGTGCCATGCGCTCTATAATACCTGCAGAAAGCAATCTGTTCACATTCTCAAGTGATGTGAATAGAGGCTAATTATTCAATTTGTGAAGCGATCACAACAGCAGCTCTCCCATCTGAAGCAGAGCTTTAATGAGTGCCTAAGCTAAGCAGATGAGATTTTAAACTACATAAAGAAATAATGTCCAGTCACCCAATCGCGTTTGCAAAATAAACCCAGACGGGGCCTGTATTCCATCAGGACCTGATGAGAAGCAGAGAAGTTCTGTATTATCCCAAATGGGCTTATTTTGCAATAATGACTCGTGTGTACATTATTCTCTTTATTAAACCGCTGAGAAAAACAAATGCGTAAATAAACGGATAAAGATTTATTAATTATGTAAAAATCAGGAAAAGGCAGAATGCTCCACAAGATACAGAAAACTAGCACATTATAGCAGATCAGTTGCCAGGGTCAACGGTCAACTATACAGTACAATTTAATTTTTAAAATCAATTTCCTCTTTAAACCTAAAGATCGTGATTTTGTTTCAAAATTTCTGGATCTTGCACCTAATCCAGGCTTTCTAACCTGCACCCACATATTAAAATGACAAGCTCCGCCTCCGTCTCCGCCCCCTCCACACGAGCGCTTGTGCAGCTTTTTGCCCCGCGCTGCAAACAGCTCGAATGTTTGTGGAATATAATTAAAAGAAGATCACCACCTAGTTTTTCTTTTTCATTCTGAACCAACTATTTCAAGGTTGATTTTCAATGCACACAAGAGGAAAATTAGGAAAACAAGCCCCAAGCTGCTGAATATAAAACAGGAGGAGTACATCTAAAAACACGGAAACCCTTTTTTAATTTTCGTAAAGGAAAATATCCATCTGCTTTTTCTTTGTGCTTAGATGTGTCTCCAGTGTGCTGCTCCATGTTAGATTAAAAACTCTGTTTTATTCCCAAAGGCTAATAAAAGCAGATCTTTAAAAACCTCTTTCTTTTTTTGTTTACAATCTAAGAGTTTATTACTGTTCATTTGTTATTTTAGGGCCTCATCCTTTTAAAGCCATTCACACTGGCAAAGGAACAAATAGTTTTTACATTATTACTTTATTAGGACCAAGTGTTGCTGTTCTGTTCTTTCTTCTTTTTCCCCTTGATCTGGTTCTTTTATTCTCTACAGAAATCTTTCACTGTGCGCACTAGAAATGCGGCGAGTCATTCATATCTCGCAATAAGAAACATCTTGCAATCAGTATCAAACAATCTGATGCAGCCTCTGAAAAAATGGACACAATCAGCAGTCCAGCTCGTGAACTGATGATTGCACTGTACCATCTACCATTGATTATACAGACAACAAATATAAGATGCGGGAACTTGTTGGAACGACAATTTTTTCAAGAACAGAAACTTTGATGAAGTGATACGTATAACAAAAGCTCCGACAGCAACACAGCGAAACTTTTAAAAGTAAAGTAGTACAACAATAAATCTCAAAAGTGTCCCACTGAGACAGCTTTGTGCCTCGATGCAACACAACAGAAGTTTGAAAAGTAATTTTTGAAAAAGTACGTCTATAACATCCCAAAATATGATCCCTTGATGTCGCGTGCGATTATCTTCTCATTAGCACCTTCTCAAGAAACCTTTGAAAAGGATTCATAAAGGTAATGATTAACCAAAACTTCCTGAAGAAGCCATAAATAAGATTCATTTACTGCACATACGAGAAAAGTATTCTCGCTGGGTTTGCTTGTGAAATTGTTTTGAAATAGTTTATCAAACATTAAAATCTTTTAATGAACTGCAGAGTTCATTAAAACAGTATGCCTGATTATTAACAGGAAAAATCTCTTTTGTGAGTGGATGGGTTGTGTGTATGTTTTTTGGATGATTTGTGATGATGAGTGCAGGTCATGCAACCTGTCCATGTTGGCAGTTCACTATTTTGGCTGCTTCAACCTGGTGACGGGTAAATTTGTGCCAAATTACCACAGAGTAACACTGGGCACACGGCTTTTGACTTCAGCAACAAAGATATCAGACGTGTTTTCTGCTCCCTTTCAGATGTCTCTGTTTTTAATGAACACACGGGCAGTTGCATTTACTTCCTGCTTAGTTAGCCATCAATGATGGATCATCGAGTTACATTTTCATATTTACATTTTACATTTAGCTCAGATTTAACCCCGGCGACCCGCTCTGGATTAAACTGTGACTCATTTTTGGTCACGACCATTTCTGGAGCTGCTACCACATCTACTAAATCACAGGAACTGACGTTTACAACCAAAAGAACAGAGAACTGTTTGATTCAAAGCACATTGTTTTTTTCTCACTTCTACCTTTCGCTAAGTCATTATGCCTTAAAATGATAAATAATCTTTAATAATACACACACATTGAGAAGTGCTTTAGTAAACAGGCTACTGCACTCAGTGTGTGAGAGTATTAACGACCAATAGCGTGAGGTTTAGATGGTCAGATGACCCATCACAGGTCCTGATGAGAACTGAATGGTTTCTGGCTTTGTCACTTCCTTCAGTACAGGAAGCAGTTCCCTGCGGCCTTAATTATTCAGAAAGCTCTAGTCCTTCACCACTACACTGTCTCTCTCTGCATCTCTGCCACTGTCTCATCAGCTCAAACACCATCTCACCTGCGCCAATTACTCCGTCCATTTTCAGCAGTGACACCACCCTCATGCTGAGGTTCAGCAGCTGAACGTTCTGCATGTTAGCTCTGTCTAAAATAATACAATTATGCATTCAGTATATCTTCAAAAGAAGCTTTAAATAAAGGCTAATAAAGATTTTCCACAGCAGTAAAATCTTTTTACTTAAAATGTGACTTTCATGTCAAATGTGACTCACCATTAGCATCAGAAAATTAAAGGTCCCTCAACACTAATCTTAACTGCCATTGCTCGGATAAACACATAACCCTCGCCTGAACTCAAACAAACAGCAATGTATTGCACCCGGGGCACATTTTGGGTAATGGCTTACTTATTAGACTAGGTGACTATGTTAATTTAATTTAAGCTGGTGTATTTCAACGTCAGAAACATAACATGACACCTTTAATCACAACTTTAATCACAAAAATCCTTTCTGAGTAAGAAGGCAATTATCATCTAATGTTTTTATATCACAATTAATGCTTAAACAAATGTTCTTATAATATACACACTTCCTGAGGCAGTGAATCATCTCTCTCTCACAAAGCATCTAACGTCAGCGTGTCGCAGTTGTTGAAAATATATTTTGAATTCATATATGATTTCAAGTATCAGTCTGACAATGGCTGTGGGCTTTAACCGTGATATTATAATCGCTTTGACAGAAAATCCTCAAAGAAAGCCGGGTGATGTTGAACTGACTGCAGGGGAAGAATGACTAAATTTACCCACACAACATGCCAACCATTTAGAGGGTCTTATTTGACTTCTCAAATGCTTAATTGTCATTCTTCTTTCACTGCATATTAATTAAGATGCAGTCTTAAAAATAAAGGTTTTTTAAGACCATTCTTGGTTCCACAAGAACCACTGAAAGGTTTTTAAAAAGAACCTTTTCCTCTTAACTTTTTATGAAGAATGTTTTTCTACTACAAAGAACCTTTTGTGAAACAAAGGGGGCTTATAGAACCATATAGAAGCACACAAGCACTGAACACATTGTTTAAGTGGATGTACGAGAGGTTGAGTTACTGAAACTCTTCAGGTGTGAATGTATTTACAGTATACAGTCATCAATCATTAAATGTCGTCCTTTTCTTTAAAGATAAATTCCCTGAATTGTTAATGGCAACGGAATGTCGCTTTGTTAAGGAAAAGATTTTGTAACGTCCTCCACAAATGCTTGACTGTTGTTCTGGATTTCCTACAGACCTCTGCTAGTTCCAGGTCTCTCTTACTGTTTTTAATCCAACATAGTAAAATAATGAACAATAACAGCTTTTAAAACTGATGCATAAGCAACACAACTAATGTCATGTGATTGGAATACAATTGTTATAATGACCGTCTGTCTGTACATTATTCCTTACAGACATGAAATTTCTCTAAGCTCCTCAAAGTTCCTCTTCAGCTATTGGAGACGAGACACATGATTTTGAACATGCTGTGGCTACATAAGGTGAAAAGACAGGTGAAGATTTTAGGGGCAGCGGGAGGCTGTTAAAGAAATATCAAAGAACAACGACATAATTTTTTCATTCAGGACACATGTTGGGTTACAAAGAGAGGCGGGAAAACAATATCTGGAAGACACAAGATTAAAATCACCAATGGTGCTTTTATTAAAGACTGAAAGATTTGCCTGTTTTGCTAATGTTTCTGATTCTCACAGCGGGGGAGATAAAGCAGATGAATCACATTAGCAGATGTGGCAACCGGAGCAGAACTTTGATATTTCATAGCAAATTATTCAGACGGACTTTCTCTAATGGAAGGAGAGAATTTTGGACATTTGTGACACCATGTGTCCTCTCAAAGACTCACTGCCACACACATGTGAGAGTGTGAACATACAGAATATTATGTGCATGATCAGATAAGGTTCATTTGGTTTCTTATTATGCGTCAGTTTCAATGGCTCTGTAACAGCTAATTAGAAGAATCTTAAATAGTAGAATTCTTCAAGATACTTCAGTATCAATCGTAATGTATAGGAATGTACATATTCAACTTACATATAAATAAGAATAAGGACAATCTTTACTCACTACCATCTTCAACACAGACACCCTGATCCTCACAAACTGTTGGTTGCACGACTCTGTGGGCATCTGCTTGCATTTCTGTAAACCTGTTCCCTTGTCGGAGAGGCACAGAGGTGTTGAAGGTGCTTCAGAAATCAAAGATCGCTCCTGACAGGTGGAGGCAGCAGGACCTGTTGAGAAACTACATCAGGGCATCATCCAGAGTCCAAAGCAGACAGGTGAACTGAGTACATTTACTAGCCAAAAATACATTTTTTTTCTCATGTCTATGTTGTTTTCGGTTTTCTGCATATGTTGTCACGCACAGAATTATTCTCTCTCATGCGAGAAAATGCACCTGTCACAAAAATATCGCGATTCTAGCCCCTATTTGGTGACAGAAGAAATATTTCACAAATGTGTCGC
Organism: Botia almorhae; assembly: GCA_036877575.1. Taxonomy (NCBI): domain Eukaryota; kingdom Metazoa; phylum Chordata; class Actinopteri; order Cypriniformes; family Botiidae; genus Botia; species Botia almorhae. The sequence goes on from JAZGTJ010000911.1 coordinate 38,638, forward strand.
CGCATGAATTTTCTGGAGATTTTCTACTAATGTAAAACTTGTTAATCAAACGTCTAAGTATTGTTCTTTAATTTTGATACAACTCATATATTGCAATTCTTAATAAAACTCACATTTCATTTAATTGCAGAAGGCAATGTTTACTTGGTTGCCACTTGGTGAGTGTTATTTTTGGACTCTGGTGTCATATGTACCTGCCAGGCAAATTGCTGTGGGATCAGATCGAAGCTGTTGAAGAATCAACCACTCCAAGGCCTTCTTGATGTATGAAAAAGATCTGATCTGCGGGGAGCTCTGGAACCGTGCACAATGTCTTCCAGAGGCGGAGCACCTTCATCTGACTCAACGAGATGGAGAACAGGTGCAGAAGAGAGCCACATCTGTTAAAGACATGATTCTTATCCCCTCCTTCATACAAGGCTGGACTGATGTCACGCTAGCAGACACGGATATAATCCTCGTCAGATGAGAGAGAAAAGCAGGTGCTAATTGCTTGAAACTCTGCTGTTCTCCGTCTCATTGGTCACATTTCACTCTACCTCAATTAAACAAGAGGCATTTTGGGATGCTTTGAAAAAAAGCCAAAGCATTACAGAGATTTTACTTCACATCAGCCTTCCAAACGTAAAAAATAATTCACAAGCTTCGTCAACATTTACTCACTGTCATTTTGTTTCCGACTGGCGTACCTTACTTTCCATAAAACAAACGTGAATGAGCCCTGCTGGCGTTTGGTGCTTTTTAGTCATTTGGGAGCATTTTGGAAATTCCTAAAAAAAGCATCACATGAACACGTTTGCAATAACATGAGGGTGCTGAAAAAACAACCATTTGATGTTCCTTTCTGAGGCTGTTTAATGCAGGTACACAGATTTGTTTGTTCTCTAATGATCTCTAATGGACTGTCTATTTGCCCATTATATAGAACACAATACATCACAATGCAAGTACAATAACAAAACAACAACTATATACAATATATATAATATAATATTAATTGTGACATATTCATCATTTTTAATATGTTGCCCAGTAACAAGCTGCTTTCCACTCCAAGAAGTTCTGTGCGTCTCTGGTTAACACACACATCAAGTGAACTGCTACTAGATTATATTATATTAACGTTTATTAACGTTCTAATAAGGTTTAATGAGGGCAGTAGGGGTAAATTTGGTTAACGCACTCTGCTGCTTAGCTCCTTTACCAACTCAGAGAGAGTGAGAGAGAAAGCAGGGCGGCTCCGAGAAGAGGATGCAAAAGCGAGAGAACAGAGAGAGTGAGAGAGAGAGAGAGAGAGAGAGAGGAGAGCCATCTGGACATCGGCTGCCTCTGGGGACAGAGGGCACCATATTGGGTCTGGCTTTCTCTTCAAGGAACATTTCACAACATTTGCCAGGAGACCCGAATAACAGCAGCTCTGCGGCGGAGCTCACTGCTTATAATTTAGCCAAGCTGTTGGGTTACAGCTTCTAACATCTCTCAATGTAAGTCTGTCAGTTTCATCAGTCCTTCAGCACTGTGTCTATCAATTAGACACTGGCACACGTGAATGGCCCACAATGAATGACCCCGCTAACCATTTTAGAATGTTTAAGAACGTTTCCCTAACATTTCCCTTTTGAAAAACGTATTTTTAATTTTGTAAATGATTATTTGAATGGAGTGTGTTAAATAAGGCAGACGTGCCGTGCTGAAGACGCTGCAGAACTGGAGCTTAGAACCACAGGTTCTAAAAAGAGCTCCACTCTTCAGTCTCAACTGAGGGACTGACTGAGCATATAAAGCACACAACATCATTATGTACTGTTTGCACCATGTTTACTTTACAAAGTTATTCTTGATAAGAAGCCAAATTAGATTTTTTTCCAAATGACAATACAAACACTTTAGAGGGAAGTAATAATGAACAATACTCTCAAGCATTTGTTATTTTAGCGAATGTTCATTTCTGCATATATCGGTATTTAATTGCATTAATTACATTACAACTCAGATGTATTATGACCTGAATTTAAAAATGAACAATACTGCATATGTGTAAATTAACATTATTCCAGATTAATCAATGCTGTATAAAATTTCAATTAATTATTGTCAGTTTATGATACCTGATGAATTCACTAGAGTTCTTTAAATCTATTCGTATTAGTAAGTTTATTTCCTGAACAGAGCACACACTGTGATGTCATGAACAAACGTACCAAAACACAAAAGAAAATATGTGAAAATTAAAGGAAAATCAATACAGATGCGGATGTATCGTTGGTTTTTATTTTGCATGAATGTTTCTAAATGCGCTGTGACATTTTGTTGCTCTCACAGTGTGTGTAAGTCACAGACAGAAGTGCAGCGCGCACATGCGGCAGATGATGGGTGAGGAACACAAACATTGATGATTTTTCTCAGGAAACACTGTGCCAGCAGCAGCCATTTTTCTCTTAAGTGATAGCAGCACGTCTGTTTGAAGCTAATTAAATGCAGGCCAGTGGCTGAATCTCTCGCTTCTGAGTGCTGCACACGGAGGGTTTCTTTTAGGGCGGTGAGATGGAAATTGTGCCTTTATCTTCGATTTGCAGTGAGCTGTGAAGGGGCTCTGTCCAATCAAGCAGATATTACCACTGTGAGTACACGAATCGAACCTGGAGCCCTTGAGGGGCATTACCTGTTAGCACGCGAAGAGAAAGCACGTATGTTTGTGCGTCTAGTCGAGAGCGTATGAACGTGGGGCTAACGTATGTTTGTGAAAAGGCTTCCTGGACTGAGCTTTAAAGTCTTTACATGTTCCTAGAGGCTCTTAAGATCATACTTATAATTTTAGCTTGTTTCAAATGAAAACAGAGTGCACAGTAAGCAAGACACATTGCTTTGATTTAAACCATTAGACAAATGAGTGAAATAGGCTGGAAATAAGATCATTTATAGATAAACATCAGTGCTGTATGATGAGGACAGAACAGGCAGCGCACAGCTGCTCAGTAATAAAAGAACGAGGCAGTGTTGTTGCCATGGAGGAGCTGCTTCTAATGCAGTGCAACATTCATGAGTCATGCCTGTCTCTGGTATATGTTTAAGAGTTTAAAAGGGGGTCACAGCATGAGAAATTGAATTTTTCCTGATCTTTCTCATGAGTTTGATGCACTGGAAAAACAGACGGTAACTTTCAGAGCTCAAACATCGTCCATAAAAGCCATTGATTGAAGGTGAGCAGTAAAACCGCACATCATGATGAATACACCAACTTCTGACTGTCAACATTCAGTGTTCAGAAATACGGCCCATCTATTCAATAATGAGGAAGAACCAATGATAGAAGTAACAGCTGGTCTTCAAAGTTAGACAAACCTTGTTCTAATAATCTGATATCAACAGTCTGACACATCTCTTTTGCCTCTGAACCCCAAACCACCATTTTAAGTGAATTCAGTTCTCCAGTGTGCACATGATTTCAGAAAACCACTTTGATACCAAAGAATCAACAAAACACAACCACAACACAATGTGCACAAATGCCTTCAAAGTTCATTCTACAGGTCATAGAGAGAGAGAGAGAGTAAAATACGGTCATATATAACAACTGAGTAACCTTTTAAGTTGACTGCAGGGAAAAAAACAACAATATACCACTATTATCGAACTTTTTATGAGTAACTCCGCATGTGCTACAAACTCACACAGAAGCGCTCCGTCTTCATCAGCGCAGTGAAACATAAAGCTCTTGCCATCCCCTCACATAATTAAGATGAGATTTATCTCTGTAGCAACACCACTTTCCAAATAAGTTTCTGACATTTCGCTGACATTTCGCTTCCCCAAGTGGCCCAGACTAAAAATCCCCACCCTGCAAAACACAGCTGTGCCAATTCCCCTCTCTGCAGCCGTACAGCGGAGATGTCAGCCTGACAGACAGTCACAGAGTCAATTATACCATATTGATCTGTGAGGCTAAGAGCTTTAAAGAATATAGACTAGCCTCAAACAGCTAATAGCCTGTGTCACTATCAGTAAACCCAAAAATCCATCTGCGCACACACTTTTGGATTTACAGTAACAGCATGCTGCAAAAACAGGGTTTGGCTGCATTTACAGACAATTGGCTTCGAAAAGTTACATGAATCCATCTCATTTTTGCCAATTGCAGGTTTTATGGCTATTATAAGCACTAATGCGCGCCCACCTGTGCCTGACTTGAGTAAATGAGTGCAGTGGCATCAGTGGCATCACGGCTGAGAGGATCTGTCGTGCACCGCTGAACCGCAGCTGGCTCCCCTCGGCACGTGTTTACACTGTTTCAGTTTGATTAACAGCCAGTGATCCGGAGCGACTCCTGCCTGACTGTGAGAAGTTGCGTTTTCAAGTTTACTTTACGGTGAAAGAACCAAGGGAATGCTAACAGGGAACGTTCTCAAAAACATTCTCTAAAAGTTCTCTCAATGTTATCAGAAAACATTCTTGCAGAAACATTGGTGTACAGTTTCTATTAACTACGTGATTTTTCTATATATCAAAAGCGTTATTCTTTAGTTGTTAGTGGAACATTTGAAAAACATTACAGAACTAAAAAAATACTTAACAGTCTTGCAACCAAGCATAAACGTTAACACAACGTCTAAAAAATGAAACGCTTTGAACGTTCCTAGAACAGTCAACATACAATTTTTAATGGAAACATTTCATTAAACATTTAATGGAAACATAAAGGGAAATGTCCTAACAACTTAAAATCGTTAGCTGGTAAGAGGTTACGTAGTCGAAGATAAACAGTAATTACAATCCTGCACTTTCAACTCGCATGTTGTTGAGGCTGCGAGAATCACAACACATTTCTGATTGTTTCTGCGGAGGAGAGTATTTTTATTACCTCCGTTTCGTTTCCATGGCGAAAGTCATGTCCACTCCGGTCCCGGAGCTGAAATATTTTTCAGGTTATATATAGATTGTAATCTGGTGGCCATGATCTTATGAAAGAATCATGATGAAAACACAGCAGCACATAAACTGTTACTTATTTAGTTTATAATTTAGCTAATGTTCATCTCTCTGGCTCTCTCTCTGCAGTGGGAGGTGGTGTTGCATTCATGTTTGATGATGTATATAAACTGTGTGTGTGTGTGTGTGTAGGCTGTCCAGCCAGCTGCCCAAGACCAAGCACATGCAGACCTTTCACACTGCCTTCTATAATGACTTGATGCAATTTCCCAGCTTTTCTGCAAAGGCTGCTTTTTCTTATTTATGCATCCCTGATTTTAATCACACGTCTTGTTTCATATCTGCTCTCATTGAAGGCTCGTTTGGGATCTTTTTAACACTTTGATCTCAACCAGCTGACGTTCCCCTCCAGAATATCACTGAAGACGTATGTATTTAGGAATTAAAGACATCATTTTGGGGATGTTTTTGCGGGGTTTATTTATATATTTATACCCACAAATCTTTTATATAATCTTTAAACACACTTCCTGCCTAATCTGTTGCTCCACTTAAATTTGCCGTGTCAAAGGCACAAACTGCGTTTGAACACTTGACAAATTATCCAAAGAGGAGTTTCGTTTTATCTCCGTCTCTGTGGCTGTTTTAGGTTCAACATCAAAACAAGAAAAACTGAAAAATAAGCGAGGCACGCAGCACAATCCAATTTGGCATACCAACACATAGATGACCAAGTACCCCTAAGGAGACAATTATTATTAAACACAGCGTCAGTATTTCCAGGAAAATGTATTTAGGGAAATGTCCCGAGGCTGTGTATCCATGTTATTGTGCTAAAGTGAAGATGCCAAGAGGTGTGCTGTCTGTTTTGCAGGGGTGAAATAACCCTGGCTTCTCATTGGCTTCTCATTGACTTTTCATTGACTTCTCATTGCCACCATTTGATGAGGTGGGTGACATGGATGTTTAAGGTCATGAAATCAAAATGGCCCTTTTTTCCTGGTCGTTTTACGCTTGCTTCATCGCTGCATATTATTTTGAATAGAAAAATTGTTTTCCAAATCTCTCTCTAAATGTAATGACTTTTTCCCCCCACCCATTTTGGCTGATGTCACCATCTAGTCTCGGTCCTACACTGTTCTCTTCATGAATATCCTATTTAACCCAAAAATACAAAAGTCAAATGGTTTGCATATGCAAGTGGACTCACAGGTCTTCCAGAAACAGCCAAAAAGACTCTGATACCGATGCGCTACTTATCACAGACAAAACATACATACACCTATTTAAAAGTGCATTAAAGGTGAACGAGGCATCAGAAACTGACCGGATACATTTGTGCTAATCGTCCCGAGTCTGCGGGCTGACGTCACGTTTCGTTCTCTGCACCTGCACGCTGCATACGTCACCATCAGGGTTGCCAGGTCTGCGTAACAAAACCAGCCCGATGGCCAATCAAAACTAGTCCAAAACTGAGAAAGCTATAAATACATATTTACATTTTATATTTATATATACTTATCTTTATATTTATATACATTTATACCAAAATACACATTTTACAGTCACTGTTATGCATACCACACAATTTCATCTTGAAATTTCATATAGTAGAATACAGCGGAGTAAAATATTTCAATACAAGCATTTCAGTCAAATATAATTTATTCAATATATCAAACCTTTAACCTGCAGAAAATAAAACAACCCACGGCAAACGTTTAAAAGTATCCCCTCCGCAGGGAAAGCGCGGACCTGGCAACACTGATCAGCGGGCGTGTGAGAGTGTTACCCGCTCACGGTGATGCGGGTGAGCAGCACATTTCTCACACTTGTACCGTCATGTGCTTTCACGGGTCAGCTGTCTGCTTCAGTGAAGGCACCTTGAGGGTTTCTCTCTCTGTGTCAAAAAAAGCTCTGGTCCAGAGCTGCAGATCTCTCCGAGGGCTCAAAACTTTTGTTATGTAAAACTGTAAAACTTGGTCTCCGGCGAGCACTGTCTGCAGGCTGCATCTACACATGCATACAGAAGTCTTGCGCTTATATCATTTTTTGTATTATGATGGAAGTCAGGACATGAGGGCGGTGAAAGCTCCACATTCTCTCTATGTGGGACAGCGCGGTGTGGAACGGGACCGCCGGAGGTGCAAACGCATGCGGCGCAGTCGGTGGTCAATAAGAGAATTCGCGCTCAGAGGCGCATTTGCACTTCCATTAATGCAGTGCTTTTAAAACAGCATGAACCGAAGTACCCTAGAGTACCGTTGCATGGTTGACCTGTTGTACTGTACCGTCGTCTCGGTACTTTTTATAGTATTGTTACTATGGAGTAAAAAAATGACTAAAATATTTTATTTTTTATTTAAATTGCACATATAGAAAACACGTTCCATTAAGTGTGTGTTGTGATACTTTAGCTAGTATACAAAACACTGAAAAAAATAAGGGTTCCTAAACGTTTTTTTGTCAGTGTGTGTTTCCCCACAGAACCCTTAACATTAACAGAACCTTCTGCACAAAAGCATTGTTGTAGTCAAAGAGGTTCTATAAACTATAACAAGGTCAGAAAGACAGTTCTTCCACGAACCTTTCATTGGATGGTTCTCCAATGGCATCGCTGCAAAGAGCCCTTAACAGGCTCTTTATTTGTAAGAGATATGAAAGTGTCATTTTCTGTCGTTTCTGTACGAGGAATTTAAAGACGATTAAAACATGCTGTAATTATGTCTCTCTCTACATGCTCTGGTGCTCCTAACATCATCGTCTGTTTTATATCTGCTAGGCTAGACATCTCCAAGCACCGTGCTTTGTCGTAATTAAGTGTAACGATCGTCTTAATCCGGGTGTAAACCCCAATTATGCATGTATTATATAGACTTAATGACAGATGCCTCAGGGTGGAAAACTACCAAAGAGACCTCAGAACATTCAGACATCTGTCCTACCACAATGCATTGAAGAGCCCAACATCAGTATCTGCAGAACAAAGACGAGTTCTGGTTAAATATACATGCGAGGGACATGCACTGTATCCCTCTGTTGGCTTCTGTCTTGAGAATGTGACAGGAGATGGTTTCCTCCGTGTTAGCGCTGACAGATAAAACCAACGTTCTGGAGTTTGATACGATGGGCCGAAAGTCAGAGATATTGTTGTAATAACGCGACCTCTCCACGCCTTTCTGCTCTTGTGATTTAATGTTATGACATTATTGATCTCATAACTGCAAGCCGCTTGTGGGTAAATGTGTTCATAAATATCACAGAGAAATCGCAAGACTGGACGCTGAAAATCTGAGGATAAAACAAAGAAAACTGCAGTCTGTCCGGTCATTAACGGGGCTGTTTCTATTGACAAAAAATAAAACAGATGCAGTGGAGATGAAGATGAAGTCTTGGGTTCTTATAGCATCATTTTGTGATGTAATTAAAAATGTTAGGAATAAAATCAGATATAAATAATATCAGGGACTGAGGCAAAGAGCAGGGCTCCAGATGAACTACAAACTACAGACAAACTACACAAGGTCTTCAGGATCACTTGGCAACTACAGGGGATAGAAAGAGAGAGAAAAAGAGACAGAAGGAGAGAGAGAGATTGTCCTGTGTACCTGTACGGTATAACAAATGAATCTCTTTAGTTTCTCAGTAATTGGAAGCGAGGGATGTCGTGGTCTGCATATTTGCCAGAAGCATAACAGACTTTATTAGGAACCATAAAAACACCATTAAAATTCACAACTCAGGGAGCCGGGCGCTGGAGACTGATGAATTACTGCTGTTCACTGAAGATGACCATCCTGTTTCACTCCTTCTCTCTGTCTCATGTGCACAGCTACGTCCATCACTGAACCATTACAGATCAACCACACATCTTTATGAGAGACAGATTCCCTCAACACTCAAAGAAAAAGCAAAACTTTAACTATTACTTCACTTTAAAACTTTAACTACTAACTATGTACTTCAAGTCAACAAAGATAATATTAGTTTTCCTCGTTCACTCGAGCTTGATTACATTAGCAGTACACAAAAGTTGTTTTAGAAGGTGAGAAAGTTTGTTTCAGAATTGTTTGTTTCTGCACTGATAAATCGTGCCCATGAGAACACAAACATTGTGTTACAAAAGTCAACAGTGTTGATTTTAGTTTCATGTTGACAGTAGCGACTCGAGAGACGTCCCAGAGCCTGGTGCACATTTACATGGTCACACCCTTTATTTCCTATCTAGTTCAAAACTCCATTGCAAGTGTGAATTTACAGTGAAAATAAAGTATTCATAGAAATGATAGATCCATTAGAGCAGACATTTAAAGCAGAGAGTGAAAGAGACGCCCAGAGAGAGATTAAAGACATGAGATCCAGACAGCAATGATAAGAGTTGACAGGATCAGTGCATTGCTGTTCCTAAAGCTTACAGCACAGAATCCATACGGCCAAAGCATGTGACACTAAATTCAAATCTACAGTAAATATCTGCTGCTTTGGCCCTGTTCCAATTTATCAAGCCAATCTGTGCCCAATATAACTGTTCATGCTCATGACAAGGAGAGGAGAACATGTTATCCTTGTACCGAAACCCAAACGTCTTTGTGATTCATCTCTGTGTCCTTGGTCCTTCTTGCACGGAACGTCCTTGAGTTCGCAAGCAGTGAGCATGAGTTTCTCTCACAAGCTCCATCCACTGCAGAAGCTCTCGGTGAGGAACTTGTAATCTTTGTTTCAAAGGGGCACACGAACAGTCTTCTCTGTTGACTTTAGTGGAAAGCAAGTGAAATGTTCTCCCACTAAAGATCTGAACCTCAGAACTAATTCAGGCGAGATGGATGATGTCAACGTTTTTCTGAGAAATGTTTGTGAGGCGTTTCCCCCCCGCTGCGGTAAGTGGTGGAGGTGACCACCGCTGGGACTGGATGACCTGCGTGTAACTGTAGAGACGCTTGGCTGACCGTAACAATGGCGCACGGGTTCCGTTTCCTGGTTGGTGATGATGGGGAGCGAGGCAGCTGATATCTTTAGCGTCGCGATGAGAGGATGGACACGAACGTGTGGGGCTGATGGATGATTCCAGTTTCTGTGAATGTCACCTGAACACACACACAGAGAGAAAGATGGTAAGGACATTAACGAAATGCATTCTGAGGCATGATCAAAGGACAGAAAAAACAGCGCGCTGTAACATTTCCTGCCTCGTCTTTTCATGTCTGCTGCTCTTGTGGCGCTTTTGTTTGTGTTTACTTAGCGACTGATGATTTTTATACACCAGCGCTCTGAAGAGACGCTTTGAAAGGCACACACGCTTTTGATAAAGGTAAATGATGGAGGGCGAACTGTGTTCTTTTGCAGGAAAGCCTTAGTATAATCATGATTTTGTTACACGCGGGCCTGTTAATGTGGGCACGAATGTCTTGTGGCACTGTAATGTGTTTCTCTTTAAGAGAAGAAATGATGCCACTCGTCACTGCTTTGAGTGTTCATTCATGATTGACTGTATGAACACTGAATATGTTACTGTAAATGAACACTGAATATGTTACTGTAAATGAACACTGAATATGTTACTGTAAATGAACACTGAATGTGTTACTGTAAATGAACACTGAATATGTTACTGTAAATGAACACTGAATATGTTACTGTAAATGAACACTGCCTGAACACTAATCAACATCATTTTTCTGAGCCGGTGGCTGTTTTAAAATCACGCCTCACTGTACTTTTAATCCATCCTTTGTTCTGTGCTGCTGTAATATTTGTGGAATTTCACTTTCTTCGAGTCTTCGAATCACACACTCTTCTGAGTGTTCACACATCTTTTTGACCTTTCAAATAATTTGTGGATTTAAAAATATCATTATGATTCATGCCGTTTCGTTCATTAATCATTCCAGTCAACTTGTGAACCAGTTTGACCTATTCACTAAAGAGAACAAACTGCAGATCACTAGTTGTACTTCATACCAGCTCTGAGCAAGTGCAATATCTAGCTGGTTAAATGTTTTAGAGCAGATGAGAATTAAAACATAATTCCATGACTTTGTCAGTCCTTGAAAAAGCAATTATTTTCAGATCGTCCATTATCGCAGTAACTCTGTTGTTTTAATGGTGTCTGGTTTTCTCCAAACTATCTCAAATATTTCTTTCAGATAGACTTCAGATAGCCTTGATCTGTTCAAGGCTGTCCAAATAACAACCCGTGGAATTCATCATTTATAAACAACTTGGAATTGGGATTTGTAAATCTGACATTCCCCACGCTTCCGAATCCATCTTTAATGCGCTTCATGTGTAATTGCCAAAATCAGAAAACAATTTCAAACCTTCCAGTTCTTCTCTAAATAAATATTTATGCGTTCCCAATTTGCAGTTTCTCCATCCGTCTGTAATTACCTCCAAATCATGCAGTTTTCTCTTGAGGGTCGAGGACACGGCACGCTGGAAATGTTGATAACAGTGGCACTAACTCTAGCAGAACCATAATGCAGAAACATCGTGTCCTCACACTGTTCCACCACAGGACATAGAAAGCCTTAAAAGTCTCCAGAGAACTGTAACATAACAGTTTTCCTCTAAGATGGTTTTTTAAGTGCTCTCTCTGGACTGCTTTTATCACGACACCTTTTAATAAAAAACTCTTCCCTTATGACTTTTAAACAACGCTGTTCCTGCGCAGAAATGTAGGCGTGTTTGACTGCAATGTAGCTTTGACTGTTTGAATAACACTCTACTGGTGTGGAATGCCATCGTTTCCCAACGGACAATTTTCACTGAAGGAAAATGAAAAACGTTGTTGTTATTTTAACAATATTCAGCATTTTAATCTAGCAGGTAATGAAAAGAATGGAAGGATATTGCTGAAAATCCCATAACTGACAGGTGCTAATTACCTCACGGATTAACATAAATTCATGCTCATTTCTGTCCTCGCAATTCCCCCCCCCCACCCAGTGAAACTCCAGTTGTTCCCCAGGCGTGTGCGCTCACCGGGAATCGCTCAAAGCAAGCTGGTAAGACAAACAACAGCTGGCATGTAAATATATCTTGTTATATCTTGTTAAATACAACCGTATCTCCTTCCACGCTGCCGTGGCACCATCTGCAGCGAGGCGCGCGACTGCTGAGGCAGAGCTGACTCGCAGAGCGCGAGGGATTTTGGGTTTCAGCTCACGTCGCAAACATCATCATCTCCTCTCATCTCTTGATCCTCAGCAAACCTGGCGGCCCCGACTGCCCTCTAATCCAGCTCCAGCCCCTCCGCTGATCGCGTGTGTCGCTCTTAACACAACTTCATCAGCGGCACCGCGGCACAGTTGACTGAATAAATGATACGATTTTCACGTGATCCGGCCCTGCTCTCATTCCACCTCTGTTCCGTCACGAAAGCGCGTCGGTCACGCCGCTCGCCGCGTTCTGCGGCTGTTCCGCTCTGGATGCTCTGTGTCATTGTATATTAGATTTATAGAGATTTGTGCGATGATGATTTGCTAAAGGACAACAAACAGAGCAAGATAAGAGATAATGTGATTGGAGCTCCACTCACCTCCACGATCTGATGTCATTTAAGACGGCTCCTTGGGCAGAGGCTGTAACAAAGGGAAAGATCATTTCATTAGATCTGCGTTTCTGCTACAAGATATCAACTGACGCATCAATGTCAAATAAAAAAATTACTTTACATGTATTTACTTTTGCCGATGCTTTTATCCTAAACAATTTATAATACCCTGATGTAAATATATAAATATTACAATACAACTATAAATATAACAGTGTGTTCTCTGAGGATTGAACTCGTGACCTTGGTGTTGCTAAATTTAGTTAAGCTACAGAAACACAAGAAGAAGAGACAAGAACGAAGAGATTACCGGCGTGTGCAAACCGCCTTCTGGAATGTTCTTCAGAAAAACAACAACAAAACTCAAAAACTTGCAACTTGAGCTACTTTGAAGCTACTGAACAGTTAAATTATCTTCTCAAAAAGTAGCGACACTAAAATGCACATTGGTACACTGGACAGATTGTCAACAAACTAATTTGCTGAAATGAATCAACACTGTTTGGGAGAAAAGAGGTTATTTTTGTAAATCACTTTTAATGCTGTTGCTTATTCGTGTTGGTGTTGTGCAATACAAAGTGACAACAATGTGGAAACAAAAATTTTACCAAGTCACAATGCTACTTGTTGGAAAATGATTAGGTTACTTAAAAGTTACATCATAACAAAAACGTACTGCTATTTTTAACTACTGTTTTTAAAGCTACCGTCATGCTACTGAACACGAACTGAAGATCTACAGCCTCTCTGCTTTTAGTTTTCACTCCCAGCACAGATTCACTGTCTAGAACATCTCCACAGGGTGTTATCCTGCAACATGATTCATGCTCTCAGATGAACTGGCCCTGTGTTCTGCTCTTCATGGCTTATTTGAAGTCTTTGGTCTCAGAAACGTCAAACTTCCATTTGCTCGTTCAATATTTAAAAAAAACTCTTCCCCCTATAAAGTCTCTTGTTGGCGACCTCGTGGGTACTTGGACCCACAATCCTCACTGGCATGCAGGAGGCATTCTAAGCTACTGTTGGCACAGCTGCTGATTGGCTCATCACAGCGTCGTTCACAATGGTGTTGACAGTGCCCAAAGATTCTACGAGCAGCACTGGTTATCCAGTGACCAGCCGCACTGGAAACCTGCCGCTGTCTGTAAGACCTTTCACGCAGTGCGTCTAATCTGTTGCACTTCTCCTTAAACATGTCATCTAAATGCTAAGCACCCGCGCTTCATTGTTCAACAAAATAACTGCAACAACAGCAAAAATAATAATAAAAACCTGTAAAAGCAAACAACAAACCCTGCGAGTGGGAGAGCTTAGATTTCTTTTACCGATTTTGATTCGTCTTCTGCAAGGTCCCACAAAGATTCTTCGTTCTCCTCCGGATGTGAGGAGAATTTTGAGAGCTTAATCGCTTAAATAAAATCGAAGCAAATGGGAACCAGGCCAGATGCATCGATGACTGGCTTCTAACGCAGGAAAAATCTTTTTAAGGTAAGCAGGCGTGACTGCGCAGGCCTGTCTCTCATGAGAGACTCCCCAGAGCTTTATTCCCAACTTGATATTGATCTGGTGACAGCAACACTGAGGGAAAACTGCTGAAGCTGCGCCTGTGGGAAGCGCTATTAACCGCTGGTGCTAATTAATGGGCTAAAAAGGTGAACGGGGTCTCCTGTGAGGGGAAGGAGGGGTTGAGATGCAGAAGACAGAAAACAGAGCGAGACGAGGGGGAGACAGAAGCAGCCATTGCTGAAAACAATCGTCTGAAACGCTTCTTTTGTTCGTGTGACACCGCAGGGGACTGAGTTCTGCTACTGTACAGCAAGTGTCACAGGGCATTCGTCTGCAAGAGGAAGACAAAGAGTATGTAAACCTGCCTGCTAGCGGACAGACCCAGATTACAAATGTGTGCTTTGTTAATTGAGTGGATTAGCTATCATTAGCACAAATGAAGCTACTGCTCCAGGTGCTGGCGTCGCGGGAGGTCAGAAGTGCTTAATGGAGATAATAATAATATTACATTTTGTCTCGGAAAGAGTAAATACAGCTCGGTCACATCTTTTATATAACGCTCTACCCCATGCACCAAACAAAAATCTATACTATATAAACACTGTATATAGTATATATAGTGTATACTCTGTTGTATATATGTATATAGAGTACATACTATATACACGCGCATATATATGTATATGTATGTACACACCCAAATTTATACAGTACATGTTTGCGTGGATATAAATTTACATATATACACAAATCAGCCTAAAATGGTTTTATCTAGTTTTTGTGGTCTAACTGGTCTCCCAGCCTGGTGTCTCAGCCTGGCAGAAACCTACAACCCGCAAACAAAACCAGCTAAAACCAGCAAACCAGCCTAAACCAGCTTGGTTTAATGAGTTTTTTTTCCAGCAGGGATTGAAAGAACGCCGCTGCTCAACCTCCTGCTGTTTTGGCAGAGATTAGTGATGTCGTAGCGCTGGGAGGTGTGAATGAACACACGCGCATTAGTTTCTTTTCTGCGCAACCAGCAGCCACAGCTACTGTATGAATTACTGTACGATTCCCTGTGCCCTGTAAGAGGAGGCTGTTCCTCCAACTGACCTCGGCTGGATTTTGAATTTGTGGTTTGATTCATTACAGGAATTATAAATCTCTACAAAACTGCGGGGATGAACCTGACGGGCGTGAATTTAGTGTTTATTGATGGAACAGCCTTTATAGATAACTGCTAAACTTAATCAGTTAAGAGTTATAGAGAGATTTTTCAGGAATTCTGGTTCCTCTGGTGCATTCGGCACTTTTTGAGGTTCCAGTGGGTTCTCAGTCACAACAGAACGGGTTCCTCTCTGGCTTTCATCTGGTTCTTTGTTCTTCACTTTTGTTCTTGGGTTTACGGATGATGACACTCCCATGACAGAAGCACATTAACCAGTACAGGTGAAAAAAGGATTAAAAAAATAATATGTAAGGATCACTTTGTAGTGAGATATTATAAATTTACCTTAAGATGGCAATTTATTCATTCTTAAACACATTGTTTGTTTAGAGAACACATACAATTAACTTATCTTTAAGATTGCAGAAAGATCATAATGTTCAACAATGAACTACAAAAAATGAGTCAAGCACCACCATAACAAACTGGAAAAAGCACCTGTTTCATAAAGTAACCTATAAATTGATACAGAGGGCCTGTATCAACCCCATCTTTTGGTGTCAAAAGGTACTGCAGAGTCTTTGAAATATCTGCTTCCATCAATACAATACATTATTAAAAAACATCTCTCCTCTTTGTTAGCGGTTTCTAATACATTTTTCACCCGGTTGGTTTTGCTACAGAAGTGTGTGCACGCCATTCTCTGTATGCTAATACGTTTTCAGAAAGTTTCAAAATTGTAGCGTTGGCCTCAAAGCAAAAGAACAATATAAGACATCCTCTGATCAGGGCCTGATAGACCCGCAGCGAACAACTCCAAAATATGCCTCTGGGAAATGCGAAACCCTGCATGCGGGATGCAAAAACGCTAGTTCAAAGAAATGCGACGGCAATCCTTCAGATGGAAAATAGCCTCTACATGGTTTAACTGACGGGCGGCTCGCTCAAAGAGACTTCTGACAGGAAAGAGAAAGAGCCAAAAGCATAAAGGATTAAGGTGGGGGAGTGGAGTGGCCGAGAGTGTTCACATGAGAAGATGGAGGAGAGAGAGAGAGCAAAAGAGAAAACAAGAAACATTCTCTACTTAGAAAACTCAGAGCAAACAAGCCAGTTTATTTCACTGAAACCCTAACAAGGCGATCTGTATGTGTCTGCTAGTGAAATGAACAGAAATGGCACATTTAGACGTAATTGGCAGAATTGCGGTGAGCTCGTTCTGTGTTCTGAAATCAACAGATACATTCTGATACTGATCTCAGCCAGCTTTGATAAGGCAATTACAGGTAATGATCTTCTGAACAGCAGATACATCATGAATCTTGTACCTGATCTTCATCTTTTCAATCAAAGCTTCGTTTCACGCTGCTGCTGCACGGCTGCCGTTCTAAAATACTGATGTTAAATGATGGAGAAATTTGACAACAACATAAATATCCGCATAAAGCAACAACAACAACATTTAAATGACCTTTAATATTTTATCTGAGTGACGTACAGTATCCCAGCTAACCATTTCTAAACGGCCAGTATTTTTAAATGTTTTATTAATGCTATTTCTTGGTTATTCAAACTTGTTTTTAATTTAATTTTTTAAAATGTTCCACTAACAAGTTAAGAATAATGTTTTTGATATATATTACACATGAAACATTAAAACTAAGTTCTACCAGCATTACTGCAACTTTTAGAGAATGTTAGCCAATGTTCTTAGAATGTTCCCCGTTAGCTTGGATAGAACATTCAGGTTATACATTTGTAGGCGTGTGGCCTGGAAATGGAACCCATGACTCACAGTATACTGACTGAGGACGTTGAGAACTAGGAAGCGAGATGAGACAGCCTCTAGCACTGTTAACTGTATTTTACCAGGTACAAAAACACTCAACACATCGACGCACTTACGCAATACTGTGTTTTATAAACAACATTTAGACAGTTGCTTGCAGGATGCAAACCTTTCCAAAGACTAAGAAACAGGTTTGATGCACAAATATATACAGTTTACTGTGTGTACAGTGATGTTAGCGGGTATGATAACAAAACCAGCTCTACAGACGAGCAGTAGTCGCTCTGTAATCTGTGCAGCTCTTTTGTGTTGTTATCTGGGGTGAATTTTGGAGATACTGCAGGACTGTTTGAGTTTTATTTATAGAGCGTTACACATATGGGCTTTTAGTTAATTGTTTATGATTATGCTCAACTGAACAGGCACAAAAACAACAAAATTGGCCTTTTATTACAAGGGCAGAATGCATAACAATAATATTAACAATGCAATAATTGGATTCTGCTGGATATAATTAAATTATAAGAAACTAAGAAGATCAAGCCTGTATAACGCCAGCTAACAGGGACCATTCTAGGAACATTGTCTAACGTTCCCTAAAAGTTCTTTCCAAGTTATCAAAACGTTCTTGCAGTAAGGTTTGCATAACGTTATACTCTATATTATATAAAAACCGTTACTCTTAAGTTGTTAGTGGAACGTTAAAAAAACATTACAGAATTAAAAAAACTGAATAACGTTTGCCAATAAAACAATTTTATAAACAATTGTTCCTAAAACGTACAAACGTTAACGTTTAAACGTTTTAGTTAGTTAATGGAAACGTTAGGGAAACGTTCTTACAACCTAAACTTGTTAGTTGGAAAAGCACTGTTTAAAGCTACAGGTTAGACAGATTTGGACCCAGCGCCAGTCCACCGAGTCGCTACCGTTTGTACTTTTTATCTTTTTACTAACGCTGTGGCACTTCAATTACAAAAACCGCCTCACACTGGCACTCGACTAATGTTTTCTCTCATTTATGAAGAAAGGCGCACACCGCGCTGTCGCTTCAGCCTCTTTAAACACCAGGAGCTGAATTTGGATACGACCCCCTCCATCCCTCCCGAACAAAGCCACGCGGAATCAAATCGGGCGACCCGCGGCGCCACGCGCACGTCTCCATAAATGTACTCAATAAAAACGAGAGAGAGGTTTAAAGGGCTACAGACTCTCGAAGGATTGCCAAAATCTCCGGCGTGTCACATATTAGAGACTCTGACGGTGCAGGCGTGCGCAAACGGAGGCGGACGTGAGCGGGACCCGTGTGGGCAGGCGGGGGCTGTGGATGAGACGCGGTGCTCGTCTGACTGTCTGATCACGGGTCTGTCGCAGTCGGTCTTTCTGAGCCCGAATAAACGCCTGGCTGCAAACAACCGCCTCATTCCAGCGCAACGAGTATGAATATCATTACCAGAACACACACACAGAAAGACACCTGTTTAAACCAACCTAAGCTGATTTGCTGAGCATGTTTTCAATGCTGGGAAATTAGCCCTCAAAACATACGTTTTAAATCGATTATTCTCTAATTATTAAACACACGCTCTTCTAAAACGAATACAGTCCAAAATCAAATGTACATATTGCTTTCATAACAAATACCAGCGTAAAACAAAAGGGACCATTAATGCAATTTATTAATTTCATTAACCAGAGACCTTTAAATTACACAAACACGCAACATTGTTAATTAGGGAATATTGTAATAATGAAGAAAGGTTAACTTAAGTAACTTAAATAACTTTAATAAGTTAATAAAAAACAAACTTTAGAATAGGTCTAAAAATAGAAACCACACGGCTCATTTTAATTATGGACCTGCTTCTATTGCTTTATAATACAGTATATATTACTGCCATTGTATCTTTAATATGTTGCCATTAAAATTGTTGCAGTACACATTAAAATTAAAAAAATACACAGTGCTTAGGTCCAGAGTAACGAGCCAGTGCTTTAAAACCCCAGAAAATAAGATCTAATGCTGAGAAACAGTCATTTGACAGTTAATTATGCTGTTAATTATTCTAACATTGTGACTGTAACAAGCCGTCTGAAAGAGAACCACCTAAGCTGTGATGTCATCAGACAGTGACGCGTAAACGATGCAGAATTGTCATTATTGGTGAACTATTATCACAGGCCCGTCCCTTCTCCTGCAGGGCCGTTCTGCTTGTACACACAGCACACACGACATGACAGCATGACTCAGCGTTTGCTGGGCTGTCATCTCGGGGCGAGTTCTCGTGCCGTCCGCCCCCACTAAACCTCCTCTCCCCAGCCTCGCAACACGAAACAGGAGCACTCCGCACCCTCGCCCCCTTTGTTTACCAGTCATATTCATCCGTGTGAATCGCTGTACAGTGCCTGACGTGCCAAAGCAGAGGACTCCTGAGACGATGGCAAATTTGAACCTTTCAGCAGTTCACTAGTGAAGACAAATGGCCGGCGTGTTTGGGGGCCCTCTTGAGTGATCTGTATTAATGCCTGGCAGGGATTCAGCGTGCTGCATATGCTAGCTCCATTAGCGGGTCAGAACCTGGCTCTGTATGAATCCCCTGCACACTGGGGGGGGCTGAATATAGAAATCTGCAGGTGCAGAAGCATGCGCGTGTGCGGGCACGCTTGCAGCAGAAGAACGACTGCACATGTACGCATGTAAAGAAATAAACGCAATCCTTTCGCAAGCGTTTCCTGGAGTCAAGCCTGTGACACGCTGCGTTCTGCATTCTCGGCCGTCTGTTGCCTTGGTTTTGGCACCCCATGATGCATCTGCTTTTTAGTGTTTTGTGCATTTTAACGATACAGCAATTTTATTACATTGCTTAACGCGCATGCACTGCAATTCTGTTGCGAATGTCAGCACACACCCATAACTGACACAGTCTGTAACATAAACACATTTATGGATGTTTATTGGATTTATGGTTAGTTACCATTCAGCAAGGATGTGCTGTTTTATAAAGTTATAATTAAGGATAAAACTGTTTGTTGCGATCAGATATATTTGTCTAAACTATATCACTGATCGTTGTCCTGGGCAACTGATTTCCAGCCTAGCAAATACATGGCAAATTGACACAACTCCAATCACTCGGTGCTCTCTCTCTTCTCAAAAAATAATAAACCAATCTTTTCTTATTGCAGGTTTTTGATTTATGACCTCCATCAGCTGGTAATCACACTATGTAGCTAATTTCCTGCTAGACCTCACAATCATGCTCATAACACTTTTCCACAAAATTATTTATGCACCGCCCTTCTCCACCTACGTAAGAACAGCTGTCACAAATCTACCGAAAACTACCTCTGCTGACAGTGTAACACAATTTTAGCGTTCAGTATACTGTAAATTAGCCTGTTTAAAAGCATACACATGCCTTACACGGACAGACAAACACACACACACACACACATACACACAAGTATGTTCAAGCACACAAATGTATTTTATATCTACAATCACACACTACACACACTCTTCAACCCAATACACACTCATACATGTAACCGACTCCTATGCAAACTCTTCTCTGCTGTCAGACTGGATTATATGGTGCTGGAAACAGGGGCATGAAATCTGTGGCAGCTGCCCGAGGCTGTGAGACACAAGGCTGTGGGCTCACTCACACAGGCAACACACACACACATTCCAAGCATACAGCAGACAGACACACAATGATAACAGCAAGAGAGAGAGTAACGGACAGGCTGATTGAACATACCTGAAATAGCATTAAATTTAATCTGTCTCGCACCTCATTTTACCTCCGTAACCTGACGCATTTCTGAGCAGCCCGCAGATGCTGTTCTCTTTTCTCTATTCAAGAGAAATGTGTCGGGTGGCGCTTGATAAAGATTACAAAGAGCAATCGGAATGCTGTGGACAATAAGAGCAGGAATGTGCATTAAGATTTGATGTTGGCTTTGAAAGAACAAGCCCACACATAAAAGCATGCAGAGAAGCATGCAGGGAATGATCGCAACACAGCCCACAGCCACCAACCCGTCCTCACCCTCTAAAACACACCGATAATGTGAAAGACTCTGAGCGGACGGATCTACACCTCTAACTCCAGCAGACGGCATTCGTTTAATATGCAGCTCTGCTGTATCTTTTCTTTTTACCCTGAAGACAACCTCTAATTCAGCATAATTGCTCCTTGTCATATTGTGCAAAGCAACTAAAAACAACAGAACGACTCGCGGCATCGCGTGGTGGAAGTCTGCAGGGTCAGCACGACCACATGCGGCCGTGATGTACACGACACGTTACAAACAACAGCTCACATCACATCACACAGCTGAATTCATCTCCTGTACAGCACCAGCAGAAGCCCATCGGGAAGAGACGCAGAAGAGGGAGAACTACACACTTCATTCTACTGGAACAATCACTGTTGGGTCCATTTCATGCTTACAATTTTAATCAAATGATTACAAAACATGCGGATTAATTTATTAAGTTAATCAGACATACAGAAAGCCTACAAAATAAGTACAATTTAAATAACATTACTTTGGCAATCAAATATTTTTGTCAATCAAATATTTGGTAATATTTTTTCTGTTGACAGTCCACGGGCAGCACAGGTCTACACGAAACACACAGTTATGCACCCAGTAAACACCTGTTGGCCACTCCTGGTCTGTGATGTCATCAGATATGCAAATTAAAGTTTTCCAGATCATTCCAATCCACGCATTTCAAGATTTTCACCATATACAACCTTCACGATCCCCACAGTCAGCAGCAAATTCATCATGCAGGTGAAAAAGGAAACTTGGTGGATTAAGAAATATTTCATAAACGTTTTCTTAAGGAATGGAGAAACAATAAGTGTAGTGTGAAGCCAGGCCAACAGAAATGAAACTGTGTTTATTACACGGTTCTCTGGAATACAATCATAGCATTCTGCAGTTGAATATTAGTGTATAATGATATATGTGGTGTTCCTGACTGTGCTAGCTTCATATCTCATATCACTCCACAATCTCTTTCTTCTCATGTAATAGAGTCGTTTCCAGTCAAATCGATAGTCCATTTATTTCTTTATTTATTTGGCATCTGGTACACAATCACAAAGAAAGTCTTTCAGGGTGATACCAGACCCCCACACTTAGCATTAGGGTCCAGATCACCCTGTCAGGGTTTATTTGGTGATAATGACTAACTGCCTCTGTATTATCGCTCACATAATGTCTTTTATTAATAAATAATGGACAAACATTATGTAACGCTGAGCAAAGCCCGATCCACATTCAGTGTGATTATATATGAAACAGCTCTAATGAGGCTTCTGTCAGTCTGAATGCACATTTACTACTGAGCTGCTTTTCATTGCTGTTTACAAAGAAATGCTGTTTGTTAATGAAAGTCATAATAAAGCGTTACGCAATGCGGTAATGAGCTGAGACATATTAGCTGTGAATGATCTAACACTGTGTGGCAGCTACAACTCAGCGTGTGAATGAAATGTTCCAGATATCTGAAACACACTCTCACCGTGACGGTTTTAATTCGGCCGCCGCCTTTGGTGCAGGTCCAGCCAGCGCGATTGAAGAGCAGCCCGCAGATCTCTCCCTCTGAACACGGAGTCATCTCGCACCACTGCCGGCTTTTCACTATCCGAGCTGCAAACACACACACAAGCACACGAACACACACACACACACACATACATAAGCACACACATTTATTAATATTCATGTGAGATTTTGTGTCATCAGTTGCTTTGACTGTTAAACTGGTAAAGTTGGTTAAGCTGCAATCCACCATCTTGTTTTTGATTAAACATTAACAAATGAACAGTTAAAATAATCAGTTACTGAGCAAGTACATGACAGATCAGCGTTCAACACGATCTCCTGATCAGAACCCGGTTTGTAACCGTAACTTTATAATAATGATTTATCATTTGAGCTGTCGGGTCTGATTTTGTATGAAATGCTCATATGTAAACAGAAAGAAGATCACATGTCCAGATACTGTAATGTAACTTGATTTAGAGTTTAGAATTTAACCATCTCATTCACATTAAAATAACTCCACAAGTCCCTCAGTCTATACTGTGTAATGGCGAACATCAGCTCTTTATTTCAGTTGCCCTTGTGTAGTCAAATCATAATTAATTTGAACTGCCTGAAATTTTCCCAGAAAAAATTTCTGACATTTTTTGATTTCATTATAGATTTTGGTTTATGCAAAACCCAAAACAAACCCGCCTTTAAATTCAACATAAAATGTGGATTTGTGTATGAAAGTGGATTTGAGATTATGGTAAAATCATGCATGTTTCAGCAAGCAGCCCGCAGGCCTCGACTCACTGCAGTAGACTTGTATTATCTTCACCCCGTAAAAGCACAACCATCAAACGCTTCTCAGAGAGCTACACTAGACATGTGTACGGTCTGAGGCTCTCGCTTTCACTGCTCGTGTTTGCTCAGTAGATCCACGCTAAGTTCCAAAAGCCCTGCTGCTCGTGTGCTTCAGACACAGATCAACCAGCACTGAGAAGGTGGTGAGAACAAAACAGGTCAAAGGAGGACGTGAAAACATCAGAGCGTCACAGGAGCAGCACACATCTTTGTATCTTCCCATCATGCACACAGGAAGGAAAGATCCGGTCTGAAGAATTGGGAAATTTCTTTAATACAAACAAGAATAATTTCTCCTAGACAACACTGAGAGACTTCTGCCTCAAAAATGCTGTTTGTTCTTTTGAGGAAAACCCCCAGAGATCTCCTGTGTGTCTCTTATAGAGTTTCAGAAACAACATCACAAACTTCGCCATCATGTCCGAAATTTCTCATCAAATTCTTTCAAGATCAAATTATCTTTGCTATCCACATTCATTTTATAACTCTATACTCTCCTGACTCATTGTTTTCTGTTTTTATTGCCATGAAGGAGTTTTAGGAGAAACATCTAAAACGAAGTTAATACTTCAATGACACATACAGTAAATGAGAAATCCATCGATCCATTATAAACCCAAAGTTAAATAAAGCCTAAATGTGCAGCAGAATCTAGATTAACCCTAGATAACCAAACATTCACAAAATGATCAACTTTAATCATCTTGTCTTGTGGGCAGTTTTCTACCCAGCACACATCTGCTTCTGTTTGAAGATGTGTCAGATGTGTTTACATTAATTCTCTTGATCTAAAACCAGCAGGATTCTGTATTCATGGCCGTTCTTATAAATATTGAGTGTGAAAAGATTTTTTAAAGCTCTATCCTGGAAATATCAAAGTAAGCGGGGCTGCTGAAATGAAGGATTCCGCCTTTAAAAACTCTGACGGTCGAGCCAGCACTGCATATCTCCTCCAAGTCCTCCTGTCCCCCAGGGGTCCGAAAACAATCAAATTCAGCCTACATCACATAAACAAGCCTTTCTGGGGGACAGCGTTTAACAGCACAAACTCAACTAGGCCACGAAAAAGAAAACAAAGCGCGCTACAGAAAATCAATGGGCTTAAATGAAGCTGGAACGCTTCAGAGAGGTATTTAGCTCACAGTTGGTCAGGGTAGCTCGCGCTGAACTGGGGCTATACTGGGGTAACGACTGCCATTACACTCCACTTGAGCTGGAATGTAAAGTTTGTCAGTGTTTGGAGCAGCATCATGAGCTTAGAGTAATATCTGCTGAAATCACACAGATCAATACAAAGACATCATGACTTCTCTTCAAAGCTGAGCTGATACTGAGAAGCAGATTCTGTGGGAATATTGATCGCTGGGTAGAATGTTGAATCTGCTCCCAGGTGTCAATCAAATAAAACTCTGACCTAGAACTTATACTAGTACTACCAGTCCTGACTCTAAATAAAACTTTGACCTAGTACTAAACTAGTGCTATTAGTTTTGACTTTAAATAAACACTTTGACTTAGTACTTATACTAGTACTGTCAGTCTGAACTAAAAAACTATTAAAAAACTTAACGTACTAATACTAGAGTCATAGTAACCATGAAATAGTAAACTAACCCGCGAACTAGTACTCATACTAGCACTAGTACTGACTTTACTTAAACCACACAAACAGAATGTCAGAGGTAAAAAGATGTTGTTCTGCTCCACAGCAGCCTTTAAATCCCCAAATCTAACTCAAACCTTTAACGGAACCTGTGAATGTACCCTTAATTATCATGACTGCATGGGAGCTGCAGATAAACACGCTGCTCATTCGGGACAGTGAAAAGCTCTAACTAGGACACACGGGGAGCAGAGACGGGCAGATTACAGAGCACACAGAGTTTAGCAGATATTTTCGTACCCTATTTGTTTGATCTGAAGCCTGATGAGGCTCCTGTGCAGCTCTGCCTGCAATACACGCAGCCCGCAAACACGTGACCTCCCGGAGAGACGCATTACTCCGCTCCAAACTCACTGATCATTAACCGCTTGCAAATAGAAAGAAGAAGAACAGTCTCTCTTTCAGGGTCATGGTATATGGGCCGGGTGCATGCGAAACCCAGCCAAAACACACAGCCACAAGCGCATGATCAATGCAGCAGAAAACATGGCCGTGAACACAAAGCAGCCCACAACACCGGATAATTTCCTATTTCCAGTTCGCCAGGATATAAAGAAAGATAGTTACCGCCCACTGACCAGCGCAGTTCTGCTGAGAAAATGAGTCCAGCATGAATCACACCCACACACGCGCCGTTTCCCATGATACCTCTGTTCTGCATCATGACTCAATTTGTCTGTGTGTGTGGATGCAACACCTGAGCCTCTGCCATCCAGCACACCTACACTGTAAACTCTGACACAGACACGCTGGCAGAGGCGCAAGGACCTCCAGGGGCCCGGCCCCCACACGCCCCTGCTCTCTGCCCCCTGAGACCCTCAACCATCTGCCCCCTGGTCCCAGCTGCCACACACGAGCGCACCTACAGGGCAGCTATGGGCATCTAACGGAACCGACCTCAACAGTGGAATGGGTTTCAGAAATATATTGCCCTTTCATTTTCTTCATTTCATGAAATTCTTCAATAAAAGCTGTAAGCCTGGAAGCCGCTCCAGAATGACATCACTCAACTGATTCAAAGGAAAAAAAACTTTGAAATCTGGAGGAAAAGACAAACGTACAAAATGAGGCAATTATGAGAGTATGAATAGGTGTACAGGTACAGAAAGTAGCCTTTACACTCTCTCTCTCTCTGTCTCTCTCTCTCTGACACACACACAAAATTAGACGTTGCATTAAATATATTTTTTGTATTTGTTTGTATGTGCATGTTGCAATAGTCAATAATAATTACTCATTTGAATAAACGTCATCATACATTTTAGCACATTGCAAAAATCCAACATTCCGATCTGAGATTCCAGTTCTCATGGTAACAGGGTGAATTTACTCCAGGATGTACAGTCGTTTACAGTATGCGGTTCAGATAGACGGAAAGATAAATCTTACTGTACATTCTTTGAAACTGTACTTGTCTCTGTACATCTGCCATTATACAGTGTGTGTTTCTCCCATGAATGTGTGTGTGTGTGTGCAACAGGTCTTTCTTTAATGGATTCACTACTAATGGAGCATGAAGGCAGCCGAGAAAGCCAATAAAAATCAATTTCCCACTGCTGTAATTGTGCTTCTCTCTTGGTTAATTACTCTGGTCTTGCCGTTTCAAAGTGCTAATGTGTGGCTCAAGATCCATCATTACCAAAAACACCATCACGCTAAAGAAACCAGCTACTAACCCACCCGTCAGGAGGGTAAGCAGATCTGCTCCCAAAAGCAACAACTATCATTGTATTCAGGTTAACAACCTGAAAATGCTGAAGGTTTCAAACCCCCTGAGATCCTCCACCAATCCAAGAGTTCAGCAGAACAGACGTGAGATGTTCCTTGTAAACCACAATGGCAGTCGCGATTCAAAGATTCTGTTCCTCTTTTTTACAAAAGCTTCAGCTGTCTTTAACTTCAGCACACGTCAGAGACGCGCAGTATTTCTCTACATGCAGCAGGTCTGACGATTGCGTTACACTGACTGCATGATGCAAGATTCTGACACTACTGAAAAACAAGGCAATGCAAATTTAACAGTAAAGGCGGACGACAAGATGTGACATGTTTCAAACTGTGAGCGGATACGTGTGTTTACAGCAACCTACGGTTCTGTGTGTGTGTGAGCTGCAACTCACCATCCACGCATGCTGGTCGGGCTCTTGTAGTTCCAGCGATCTGTCCTCTACGACAGGCGCAGCGGGCCGTCTGCCGGGCGATCGTGCGCTTGGGTTGACTGCTGTCTCTATTCAACATCACTATCTCACATGTGCCAACAGCCAACTGACCTGTAGACAAACACACAGTTTGAATCAGTTTATAAAAAACGTATTAGTTTACATAACATTGACTGGACATTTTCAAGCATGCATGGTGTTAAGATTTTAACACATGTAAACTTTGTATTTAAAATAAAAATACATTAATAAAAACATGAATTAGAAGAATACAGTACACAAGCAAACTACCTGTTCTCAATAGCCTATTCATATCGCACCATCAGAGTGTTGGTAATGAGATAATAAGATCTTTCTGCTTGTTTTGAGAGCTATTGGACCGGATAATAAATGTTTGGTTCTAGCTTTATGAAAGTCATCCAGACGCTACAAACATTATTTTAATCCATATTTTTTCTTGTTTTCAAGGAAAATATATAAACATCCTAAACCATAATAAATGTACTCACACTCATCAACATGTTGAGATTAAACTAGTACGACCTGTTTTCAGAGGACAAAACCAGAACAACACGTGACATCCAAATATGACCCGTTCAAATCTGCGAACTGCTGGAGAACATTGTGCTGGATCTCCCAGAACACGACCAGAAAACCAACTTTTTAAAAACCATCTGAATCAAACCAGAATATGCAGAGAATCGCTCGCGAGCATCAGGCTGAAAAACTCATTTTCTCATCTGTGAAAAGAAAGCCATCAAGAAAACCATCAGAAACCAAGAGAACCATCAAGAAAAAATGTGAGACCAGGGGGTTCGTCGTTTGAAGGTGTCACTCTTTATAAATCGTAGCTTTTCGCTGTTCTCTGGAGGTGTTCATTTTTGTTCCAGTCTTTCATAAAAGCACAATATCTCTTTCTTCCTGAGAGACCACTTCCCCTAAAAGAAGCGCTCGCTCTGACAGCCAGAAATGCTTGGCTGAGTATTTCTGACACCTTCAGTGTGTTGCCAGTGACACCAGCTTCTGTTGAAGTGACCACAAAGACCAGCAAGCTCTGATGTCTGGGGCTAATGGCTCTGTGTCTGTGGCTGGACATTAGCTAACTCGTACATCATCATAATTCAATAGGGAGAGAAGGAAAGCATCCTCTGCTTCCTGCGTTCGCTCGTTTGTGTCTGTCTGAGAAAGTGACCGGTTACAACTCTATGAATTGGGCTGTTTGAAATGGCCGTAAAAGCAGATTTACAATATTAATTAATCTCGGATGATGGAGTTGAAGGGCCAACAGAGACGTAATGAAAGAGGGTTTTTATATCTGTAATAGAACTTTAGAAGATGAATCACCATCAACGGCGGCTTTAAGATTCTCTTCCACAGAAGGCCCATATCAAGGGCATCATAACTCACGCTGATCAGAACAAACGGAGGGCCAATCAGATCTCATCTCTCCCCAGAAACCCAACTGAAAATTAGTATCACCTCCGAAACGCGACGACACCACATCAGCACCTTAATCAATGCAAGATGCGGAACCAGAAGAAAATCAGAACTTTTCTACAAAGGATAAATCACTGTCTATTCATACCGCGTATTCTCTGCTCGTCTGCACGTCAGCCCTGATTCCAGATTTAAGTGAATGCTGATTGCAGTGTTGAATGCCATAATGCCATTCATCATATTTTACACCCCCCCAACACGCACGCGCCGCCCACCCGCCTGTCTGTGCTTGACCCATCGCAAAGCGAAGACAGCAGGGTGAAGACGATGACCCGCGCTGATTAAGAAGGATGCGCTGCCTAACGCACAACTCCCGCACGCAAGGCCTCCCGACCAGATGACCAAACACTTTCACAGTCCAGCAGTCTGAACAATTACTGCATCAAGACAACAGATGCAGGTCAGTCTGAGCAGGGCAGACACCTGCCTCGCAAGACCAAAGCAATATAACTGAACCACATGCAGTAGACTGACAGCAGCCTCGTGAGAATGTATACTGGAAATGATAAAGTCAAAGAGGGAAAGGAAAAGATTTACTGCACTTTTTTTATGTAAATCTAATTAAAGAATAAGCCACAGCTCAATGGAACGCTACACCTGTGATTGTATTTATTATAAAACACGGTCTTGGGTACCTTTTTGCTTTTTCACAATGCATTAAATGTCATTTTCTCATGAAGATTGAGCGCCAGACATGTAAACTATAACAGATTATAACAAAAATCATGTGTCCCATCACTCAGAAAAGTAAAGGCATGATTTTCCTCAACAGGCTGTATGATCTGTGTATGATTCATGTCTGCAGACACAGATGAATAGTCTATGAGCTGCAGTAACAGCAGTGCTTACCTTAGCATCACACGTCTGGCCAAGCTGCACTAATTGCTTTCCTAAAAGAAAAACTGCATCATCAACCAATTTTCAGCCCGTTTCCACTTAAAACATCACGCTTGTGATGTGCAAACAAAACGCTTTCCTGACCCACTCGGTAGAATGATGCAATATGATACATTAAATACCAGGAGAAAAACTTTCAGGCAATTTCAGGCCCACATGCGTCAGATTCAAAGTCTGTTGAAATTGTTTTAACCTTGACAGCGATGGGGCTGTCTTGTTGAGTGAAGATGAGAAATCCCAGCGGACATCATTATTGTAAAGACTATGAAGAACGCTGAAGGTCACTTCACGCTCTCTCTCTCTCTCTCTCTCTCTCTGATCATCCGTCTCCAAAATAGAGGCACAACCTCGTTCCATAACGGTCCACATTAATTCTCCACAGCTCAGAATTTAGATAAGAGAATTAACCCCTCCTACAGCCCCAGATGCCTGTTTCCCCGCCTCACATTCTGTTTCATACCAATGACACACAACCTCATGAAAACGCCCGTGTGCCTCCGGACCTCAGAGACTTCACACCTCAGCGTTTCTGCCTTGTTTCAACAGCCTGAGGATGAACAGGGACCCACAGAGATAAGCTTTGGAGAGCAGGATGGAAAGATAAACAGAGAGAGAATTTGACGTGCCAAAATCTTGACAGCCCTTCTATCACAGACTGTTAAAGTTCATTGATACGACAGGAGATTTTTCTGCCTGTTTAGTCTAGAAGTGGTGGACAGAATCGAATGATAGAAATCAACATGCACATGCATACAACACAGAGCAGGTCACTAAACTCTCAGAGTTCTGCTCCGTCTCTCTCTCTCTCCTTCAGATCGCTCGCTCACAAGAAGTCGATTCAGGTCCTCAGTGTCACTTTCAACCAAGAGATTCAGGTACAACTGCAAAAGAACATGAAGCTCAAAGCTAGTGCAGATGCAAACACCAGAGGACGACTGACAGGAAGTTGACACCTGTTTCTCTGTGGATTGCTTTCCGTTCACTCTGGGACAACAGATAAGGCAAAAGATTTAGACTTGCAGAAAACAAACATTTTTCACTGTTTTGTTCATTTGAAACAATGGCGGCATAACCAGTTCAACACATGATGGGATTAAATGAGATTGACTGGTTAAGAAAACTGGTTAAGAAAAAAACTAAGTCATATTTTACTGCAAAACCCAAAGTAGCTGTAATTAATTGCATTTTGCATGACAAAGTCTGAAATGTCTTTTTTGGACCAATAAGATGTGACATTATTTAAATGAATAAAAAAATCAAATTCTCTAAATTGTAATTAAAGAATTTTTGTTAATACTCATTTTTCATTATTTTTATTTTCTTTACCGTACAGTTATTTTAACTGTATTACAGTAAAAAATACTGTAGTACAGTTATGTATGATATATTACCATCTGAATATATTAAAGGCAATTTACATGACAAGAAATGTGTTTAATCAACCTTGCAATGCATTTTCATTTTCGCACAAACTTTTCTTAAGCAAAATATCCTTTATTATTTCTCCCTTTTCCTTTGGGGGTAAAGCATGACCTAGATTTGTTCTTGACAGGTTTGTGAGCTTCACCTAAAAACATCCTCCAGTCCACAGACGGCCAGCCAATCCTTCCGGATTGTAAAATCAGTTACAATTAAATCATTTACAAAAACCTCGCTCATTTGTGTAGCCTCGTGTCACAGATGAGGAAACGTCCTGTCTCTTTTAATACAGTACTTACTGTCTTCACTGTTAACAGTTACGTTCAGCAATAGAGAAAAGAGTCAAACTTGTGTATCATGCACCGAAGAGCTAATTAACCTTTGCTAACCCTTTAAGAACGTATTTTAAACATCCCAGCATCTTAAACACCAAACACAGGTGGAACGCAGCCGACTGTAGCTGAGAACGACACAAGCTAACAATAAATCTGAGAGCACAGGTTGCACATGTCACACAGAATCTGACAAAAGCAAACTGAGAGAGCCTTTCTCTCTGGAACAGTGAAGCTGAAACACTGTACAATATCATATCATTTATCTCTGTATATCAGACACTTTTCTCTCAGCTGTGAGACACAAAACACAGGGATGCGATGAATAAAACGTCACAGTCTGAACTAGAACAGGCCGGCGCTTGACACAAATTAAATTCATATTCACAAAGAATGAGGAAGAGAATGAAAAATGGGTTGCACACGGCCGCACAATTGATTTCACCTTATAAAGCTTCACAGTTTTCTCATAAACATTCGTTCACGTCTACGCCTTCGTTAGCAACCGTGACACGAGTGGATTTTTTATGACATAAATTTATAACGCCGACCATCGTCAACATCTGGCGCGCTGAAAGGTGCTTTACATTCTGGAAACTGTACTGCCGGAAAGTTATTACTGGTTTGGCCCACCTACACAACATTATGACAACAGCTAAGTGCAAAAATAACTGCAGATTCATTTATGTTTTAGCCATCTGATGCTTGAGGACAAATGAAATGGCCAGCTGTATAACAGCACCACCTTTATTTCTGATATCTCTTCAATTCTTTGAAAAGAAGCGCGCTATGAAACGACAGCACACAGCAGAGCTCAGATGCTACAGCGAGTATCTCATGAGACATGATTGAGTTGAAGTTCAAATCTGTCTCGATTATAGTCAAGAGCTTTGTGAGACACTGTTGAGATCTCGTCTGAAACTCTTATAGGAGACATGGATGAGATGACCGAGAGATCATTTTATGAGAGAAACATTTGAGAATCAAACCTTCTTCCTGTGCAGGAGAATCAACTGAGATATTAAAGAGATCTCACTTGTGACTGACCTTCCCACAGGATGCATCCAGAAGCTTGAGTGCGTCTTAAGAAACACAAAGTCCCTCCCACTCGTACCCACGCGGATAATGAAGGAGGTCAGATGATGCTGTGGGTGGCAGGGTGAAAATTCTGCAGAGGGAACTCTGACATTTCCAAATGTATTGTTAAATAAACTGGCACGGCTGATGGTGTTGACAGCTCATCCATCTGCCTGTTCTGCGGTCCAGTGTGCACACCCACGGCCAAGCACACTTTGATTTCCTGTCGTTGCCATGACGAATGGTGGCGCTTTGTGGGGAGTGCTGTCAGCGCAGGATTCACGGCCACTCACGGCAACCCACACATTTCTTTGCTGCTGGACCCCTAAAAGTGTCTGCCGGACCAAAACACGTGTTGCAGGTAATGGGCGCACCTTAAATACCGCACACACACTCACACACACACACACACACACATCAATACTGTAAATCCAGCCAAACACACTGCATCTGTCTCGCCAATGTAGACAAGTTTATTGATATGAATTATTCCAGCTCACAGAGGAGCGTTTGGATTACATTTAGAGAACAACATCAGCTACAAATCAAACCCTCTGAAATCACTGCTGCAGGTTGTGAAGAGCACAAAAAGGAACCATCAGGAATCAACAGATAAAACACCTTCTTCAATCAAGAGTCTTTCCAGAACAAAAATAACGCTGAAAGAAAAGTGTCTAATTTCACAAACGTTTTTCAAAGCGACGTGTAAATCAAACTGCAGAGGTAGATGTTGCATTTTTTCAAGGGCTCTTAACGGCGAGAAGTAGATTTAGTTTTTCTTCATCTGCTGTGATGAGTTTTAATATGGAGTCATCAGTCACATGACATTTACAGCTCTTGTGATTGGCTCAGAAATGTTTGCTGAACAGAGTGCCAACGAAGCAAATATGCCGCTTACTCCAGAGGTTTCATGCCGCAGCTGAGCAACTGTGTTTGAGATCAATTGATGCCAATAGAAAAGTCTTTCTCCAGGTATATTAGAACTCCAGGTAACACTACAGATAGCTCACTTACTGTATCTTGCTATATTAAAACACAAGACAATATTTTGAAATGAAAAAGAAAATTACGCACATCGCCTTTAACAAACCCAAGCAGCGTCTCTGAGGTGCCGTGCAGTGTTTTGGGCTGTTGTCTGGAGCCGCAGACAAATGCAGGCAGAAGTTGGTCAGTGAAACGGGCTTGTGCATTAACAGGCTGCAAATTTGCACATGCAGACACGCTGCTTTGCAATCATATTGTGAAGCCACTGAATTAAATTTGCACAGGCATTAGTGTGAACGTGTGACGGTGCAGAAAGGCGCCCCGGCGCAACCGAAATCTTTTTACAATATTTAACAAACGACTAATCTTTGCTTCCAGCATTCTGGGGAATGCCACTATGGCAGGAGAGCGAATTTTTAATTGCACTCTTGACAATTGATTTTAATCTTGTAAATCTTTCATCTCATCACTGTCCATCCCGTTGTGCCGGGCGGCGATGAAAGCGCTCCGTGCA
>JAZGTJ010000912.1:0-72466 GCA_036877575.1 Botia almorhae
TATACATGTGTATGATATATATCATACATATATATATATATATATATATAATGTATGTATGATATATTATGACTTTTTTCCAAATAAGAAAAACTTTAAAAGCCCCAAAAGGGAGGTTTTGGATGTTTAGTCAGAATTAGTTCACTTAGGGGAAAATTTAGCCCCTGAATATAGCAAAGCACGCAGTCTCAGAAACATATTCACAATTGCGCACACACAAACACACACACACACACTTGTGTACCCAAACAAATGTGATCTTCTGAGTCAGTGACAGACTGCAGTCGCTAAAGCTTCTACTTTAAATAGTTCCCATGACAAGCCCTGCTGCTTTAAATAACACCTCTGCCAGTCTGGAGAGAACGCCTTATCCCACCCTGGAGAACACACACACACACACACCACAATATCCAGGTAGAAGGAGATTGTGGAAGTTTACTGGCAGTCATTTTGAGAGAATTCAAAGACCAAATCAAAAAGCATATTTTATATCAGACTATTTACACACATGTGGCCCTGTGTGAACACACACACTCATTTGTTGCCAGAGCCTTTCCATTGCCTTTATTTTAGCTAATACTTTTTAGTACTAACCCCACTCAACGAACTAATCCCTAAAGATGCATTTTTATAATTTACTTAAAATATTATTTAGTGTATTAATGAGGGTGTTGTTCTCATTAGCTAGTGCCCACAAGTAGATGGTTTCAGGTTTCACACACACACACACACACACACTTTCTATCAGCATATGCAGACAGACTCTAACACATGTGCTACCACAAGGAATTCAGACTTCACGCGACGACAGTTTGACAAGATAATTACTGAACGATCGCTCTTCGCGAATCCAGTTCACCGGTTCGCATTTGTTTCTCACCAGCCTCTCCTAGCAGAGCGCGTTTCTGGGTCATTCGGTTACTTCTGACAAGCCGCGCCATCGGCATAAAAAAATCTGACTCTGGACTCATATTCTGCTCGCGGTCGCTGCCACGGCCCTTGTCACAAAGCGCTGATGTAATGCTAGCTGGCACGCGAGTCATTGTCCCGCGACTTTCCTGACGTCAGCCCGCGCTGCCACCCGCCCTCAACCTAAACTCTCTCTTAACTCCCCAAAGAGAACAGCCTGTCCAGAACACACCAAACCACCAAGATGTGGCTCGTCCTACACCTCTCTCTCTCGCCGTACCTGCAGCTCTTGTTCTTTTATAGCAAATTGAACCTTTCACTCTGAAAGAAATAATTACTCTCAAGAGAAAGGGGGACGGTTACAGAATGCTGATATGACACTCAATGTCACCTTGACACTCAAGACAGTAGGAGTGAATGCACTGCCGACTCACAGCCTGGAGAGAAACAGAAAAAGGGGAGAGAGTGTATATGTGTCTGTGTATGTGTGTGACAGCCAGAGTGATACTGATGAGAGCGAATGTTTAAAGGACAGAGACTGACAGCGCTGACAGAGACCGGAGGAGTGTCAACAGAACAGGACGACAGGAAGTACCCAGCTAATAATTTTAGACTGTAAGAATGTTTCCCTAACCTTTCCATTCAATAACAAAAACATTATAAATGTTATTTTGAATGTTCTAGGAACGTTCATAATATCCAGTTTTGTAGACATTGTATTAACATCATTGCTTGCTTGTAAACGGGTAATAACATTTTACTTCTGTAACATTTTGAAAACGTTCCACTAATAACGTAAGAATAAGGTTTTTGATATGGCATATATAACATTTAAGAAACATTCTACTAAGTTACTGCAAGAATGTTTTCGATAACTTTAAAAGAACCCTTAGACAATGTTACGAGAACGTTCTGAGAACGTTGGCTGGTAGCTGGGTAGGCGTGTGAGGAGGTGACCTCCTCTTCACTGGAGCAGAGGCCGGAGCATCATTGCAGGCCGTGGCTTTTAGCACAACGCCTGGTTGAGGGGTCACGCTCCAGCTCTCAGCCAGCTAAATGGCCTTTGTGTGTGTGTGAAACGAAGGAAGAGCCCAGGGCCACAGAACTCACTCAACACTGCCTGACACCTGAGACTGTGAGCTCAACAAATAACCTCACAGCTCTATCACACACACACTCTCCCTCCTACCACCATCCTAATTCAGCTCACAGCCAAGAGCTCCTACTGATATTCTATCAGGAACATTGTCTTCATTTCTAATAGAAGAGGAAAGAGTGGGCAGGCCAGAAATCACTGACACACCTGAGCTCTACACACACACACACACATACACACACACACACACACACACACAGACCTCTTCACACACACACACACACACACACACACAGACCCCTTCACACACACACACAGACACACACACACACACAGACCCCTTCACAGACACACACACACACACACACACAGAGACCCCTTTACACTCACGCACCTTTACACTTGCACACATACACACAGTCTCAAAACGAACACACACATATTCGCAGAAATGGCACATTTTAGCTGTGTTCCGAAACCTAGTAAGCTGCCTACCTAGACGGTATTTTAAGGTATCATTAGTGTGCTCCCGATGCAAAGGCTGCTTCAAGAGGTAGGCGGTCAAATTACCCTGCCTTCTATATTACCTCATTTTGGCCACATATTAAAGCAGCATCGCATAAATTCTCTGTGGATCAGGCAATCCCAGAATTCATTGCATCAGGCCCAATAAAAAAATAATCCAGAATGTTTGATAGAGCAGAGAGAAATTTAAATGCACCTATATTTCATACTGAAAAGCACTGTTAAAAATAGTTCCGTTTAAATAAACATGGACTATTTTATCCTTCATTTGTGTGTGTGTCATGGTGTTCTAGTGTTGTGCAATCTTTATTAGAATCAAGATTCAGAAGTTCCTTTGAAGGCAGCCCACTTTTGGAGCACAACATATTTAGGGTTGAAAATATTATAACATTAGAAAACAACCCAATATTCACACACACACACACACACACACAAGCGTAGGATGCAAAATGAAAGTCATTTTAAAAATTTGCTTGAGTGCCTTCTGAATAATGGGCAAATATTCTTGAAGGTCAAAACACATTTGTCACACCGAGAGGTTTAAAGTGTAGAACAGTGTGATAATATTAATGTTTAGCTTTCATTCCACAGATCAAACCTGCCTAAGAGTTTTCAGGACTGGTAGTTAAGACAGAAATGAGTGAAGGAAAAAAACAGATAGCACACGTGTGTGTGTGTGTGTGTTTTAGTGTGGTACGTGGCCTGCATTGAAAAGATGTTGCTGGGAATGTGAGATGTGTGTTTGAGATATGCTGGCACCATTGGCGAGTGGGTATTGGGTGGAGCTGGAAAACAATAAGAAATGCAATACCAGGATTAATAGATATGCTTCATAAAAGTGTGAGTTTATAGTCCCACTGCAGGCTCTATCCAGTCCAAATTTCCCACTCACTAACCAAACCAGTGAGTGATTCTCTGTGGTCACCCCCAAAATATTGTGTTACCTGATACAAACTATTTATACTGTAAACAAGTCCATAATTCCTGGCTGAGGTAGTATCAGATCTGTGACGCCAGCTGAGAGAAAACCTCCCAGGATGCATTGCTGCAAGGCCAGATTACTCTCTCCCTCCTGGCTGAGACTTCATCTTCCCCCCAGCCAAAGGTACGACACCACCATCATGCTCTCAATTTTCTGCCCTGTGCTTCTGTGTTTTATGGCTCTAATGCAGCTGCTCTGAACCTGGGCGGATGAGAGTCAGGATAACTGCCCTGTTGATAAGACCAGCTCAGATCAACACAGAAATTCATGTTGAAGCTGACTTATGCTTGTAAGGTGCTGGTGGACCAGCTAAAGCCTGTACCTACCCAGCGAACGTTCTCAGAAAACTGGCTAAAACTGTCCAAAAGCTCTGTCAGTTATCAAATACATTCTTGCCGTAACGTTAGTAGAATGTTTTTTAACGTGATATGTCATATCAAAAACACTGTGTGGAATGTTGTAAAAATATTACAGAATTAAAAAATGTTTAAATAATGTTCTTATAATGGTAATGCAACATTTAAAAAACTAGAAATCCTCACGTTTAAAGATCAGTTCAAATGAGCGTAAACTAATCCTGTAGACTACTTAATTAGCCTGGTGATGACATCATCACCACCGGGAAACAGCTGGTCTTTTCAACAAGGTGACCACACACAAGCGCACACACTCAATCCTCAACTCTTTAGCACACTTCACTCTTCATCAACAGCCTGACTCACACACTCAGATTAATTACCTACAGTATGGCACACAAACCCTGTAGCTTCCACGCTAGCACCGTCTCATTTCACGTAAACAATGCTAACACTCCCACGCTCGCACAGAAGGTAGCACAATAGAGCCACAGCGAGATCCAGGATCCAGGAACGAGCGCAAACACTCGTGCGGAGAGGGCAATTGATGTGGTGCTTACAAACGTTAGCCGGTCTGGTGGCAGTGATAGAGGCGTGAGGAACACACCACCTGGACTACAGACAGGAGATAAACAACGCCATCATTCACCACACCGCTGGGCCTTTATTTATTCAGGAGCACGTCGTAGAAGGGCGGCCCCTGTGATCCGTAATTAATTCATTAGTTAATTCATTAAGATTGTTGTTCATGGCACGTTGGCTCTTTGTGTTCATATGGCTGATGATCTGGTCTTAATAATACCTTGTTTATATCTATGCATAAATGTCAGAAAAACGTGATGGACGACGAGAGCGTTTTATCCCGGGTACGAGCGAGATTTATTCTCCAGCTGCAGTCTTGGTAAGAGGCTTTTTGCGAAGAGTGGATCATAAATTACGCCAGCGGCTATGGCTGTCGGTGAAAATCTGACAGACGGGCGGACCAAAAGAAAGAGAAAAAGAGACACTCTGTGTTTAAAAGTGCAGCTTGTTTACGTGAATCTTTTAGGCAAACGTACGCGAACAATTTCCGCGCACGAAACATTACTCACTTTCGAAAACATGCAGGCGTGTCTTTAAACGAATGCTAACGTAAACAAAAAACTACTGTGGCTGTGTTATCACGTCAAGAAGCATGACTTTATTGGGCGGGATCCATGATACACTATTCCCAATGGTTGTCTATTGTCTCGGCCAGAACGAGAGTGCAGGGCTGCGGGGGCGTGGCTATAATCAGTCCCAAGGTACGAATGGGTTTTCATACCATCTCGCCCAGCTTCCAGCCACGCACAACGTGATACATTACCTTGCAACCCAGCTCCGCTTAGCTGAACTTTGAAAGATATTGCTTATAAAAGACACGACTCCTGGCGACGGCTAAGTCCTGTAGTTTTATTACACCTTAGGGCTACAGCGGCCTGTCTTTGGAGAGATAAGGTTGTACCCTTTTCATTTCCTATCCGCCGGCCGATATTTTAAGCTGGCTTGTTAAGGGGCGTGAGAGCAGAGCGGGGAAAGGCGAGTTGATGCATGGCTTTACAACAGGAGCCGGGCCCATAACGCTCAAAGGCCGATCATTACTGACCTTAATAGCCCAGTCTGCATCTGGGCTTGATTGATCGTGCCTAGCAGGTTGTGAAATGCGCCATCTGGAAGGAAGGAAGGTGTGAAGAAACCAGAGAGAGGAGAAAAGAGAGGTAGGCAGTATAAGCTGAGCACTGAGTGTTGGCTGAAGCGAATAGGCGGTCACAAAAAGGAGAGAAAGAGGGCAAGAGAGAGAGGGAGAAAGAGGGCGAGAGAGAGGGAGGGAGAGAGAGAGGGAGAGACAGAGAAGGTGAGAGAGAGAGGGTGAGAGAGAGGTGCGATCATGTTGCGGGATTGATGGCTATAGTGGGACGCTGTGGAAACTTAACTGCGCTA
Source organism: Botia almorhae (assembly GCA_036877575.1). Lineage (NCBI taxonomy): Eukaryota > Metazoa > Chordata > Actinopteri > Cypriniformes > Botiidae > Botia > Botia almorhae. The sequence goes on from JAZGTJ010000912.1 coordinate 5,828, forward strand.
AGAGTGCTTGCTAGTGCCATAAACACCATCACTGACATAAACAACAACACTTAGCTGAGCTATGTGTATACAATATTCATTTCAGGGGGCGGCTTGCTAACTCTTGTTTACTTGCCGCGCGCTGCTTTATGTGAGCAGAGTGCAGCCAGCTGGGGTTAAGCGCCACTTTCTGCCTCATCTGAGGTGCAAAGAGTGTGTGTGTGTGTGTTTACAGGATAAATCACCTCACAGGTGGCTGGACTCTGTGTGTGTGTGTGTGTGTGTGTGTGTGTGTGTGTGTGAGAGAGAGACAGAGAAAATGTGTTTGCTTTAAATCAATGACGAGGAAAGAGAGAGAGACAGAGCAGGATCAGTTCGAGCAAACACTCGTTATCATGATTACATGAACTCTGACCATCACTGTGATCAAAGTCTGTGCTGCTCCATTTAATTAGTGACTGAGCTCGCATGTCAAAGAAGAGGCGAAAGAGTCTTAATTTTGGAATACATTACACCTGCTCTCTGTTAGCACTTACACATAAACAGTGAACAAAACAATTAACCAATACTTTGAGTTGAAAAACGAGTAAACGATACACATTATTTATATTAGTGCATAAAAAAGATGAAGTATTAAAAAACACTCTTTGTTTTAAATGAATTAAATCTGTTATATTGAGTTTAGTTAAAATGATGCTTCATTAAAATGAAATTAAAAGATCACCCCGCCATTAATAATAAATAAATAAATAAATATTAATATTATCAAGACTCAAAAAAACGGAGGCGTTTTTGTCTGACTCGCTCAGCATTGTTGTCCTGTATGTGGCTAAAACAGCAATGGTTCCGTACAGTGAGTAGAGAATACAGCAAGCTAAACAACTAAACAACCTCAACCTCTTTGGACCTCACTGCCTCAAAAACACCAAGCTGAACATCTGGTGTGTGTGTGTGTGTGTGTGTGTGTATGGGGTGACAGAGGAGCAGGTGGAATGGAAGCACTGTAGCTGACTCAACAGAATTTTCTCATTTTATTACCAAATCAGTCATGACAGACCCCTCACACTTCACATAGAGGGGAGGGGACGACGCTGAAGGTTTTCTAGTGCATAGATTTATCTGCTAATGCAATTTGACCTCCTCTACACACACACACACACACACACGTGTGAAGCTATTACAGTGGTTGTGTCACCTCTAAAACATTCCTCGCCAACTCTGGATGTTTCATTCTTTCAATGTGTCGTGTTGGCATTAAAGTATTTTCAAGGATCCTAAACCAATATTTAACGTATAATATTCATTTCTATCAATATGATAATTCAATCATCTCCGAATTGTCTCCCAGAATCCATCTGCAGAGAAATTATTTTCATGTTACATTAAATCAACAAGAACTCCTGATTCGGGCTTTTTGTATGAGTTCCATTGAGAATTACATTTTCTGTATCCCGGGATGAGATGGCTACTGACAGGAGGCTGGGGAGCGAGAGAGATAGGTAGTGTCAATGGACAGAGAGAGAGATAGAGAGAAAAGAGGGAGACGTGAAGGGGTAGAGAGGGAGAGAAAGGGAGAGAGAGAGAGGAGGAAGAGAAAGAGAGAGGAAGTGAGAGAGAGAGAGAGAGGTAGAGGCTGATTGATGGCGGGGAGATGCGCGGGATTGTGCAGGACTCTGAGTGAGTGTAATAGAGTTCATTCATGAGTTACGAGTGCACTCCTCACTGCTGTAAAAGACGAATAAATCTTCTCACAACTGCCAGTGAAGAAGATACACGCCAGTGGCATGATGGGATACAAACCAGAGGCTGGAGGAAGGTGCACACACACAGAGGCCCAGACACATGGGAGAATTTACTAAACAGCACTACTGCACAGCGCAAAAGCCTAAATCTTACTCTCAATCAGTACGACTAGTGCACCATTAATCCAATGCAATACTGCTGCGTCGCATTATTCAGTCGCTGTTATCTTTTCACAGAGAAATGCCTTGTTTCAGCGCTAATTAGCAGGCGGTAAATGGAACTTCATTTAAATGACATCTGTGTACATGTACAGATTCAGGTGTCTAAATCGCAGTGAAACACTGTGAAGCCCCAATGATGAACGTCAGAACGCGGTAATCCGCATAACCCAGCATTCAGAAATCACACAAATTAGCCCACATTTTGTGGGTGTGTCTGTGTTGTTACCCAATTTGCATAATCTTAAACACACGGAGGGCTGAAACAATACAGACAGCTTTGTTTAACTGCTTTGTTTAATCACCAGCCGCAATTCATTCTTAGCGAACCCCCCCCTCACACACACACACACACACGCACATTCCCTGTGTTTCTTTCATACACATTAACTCTGTGTCACTCTCTCCTGCACACACGCACGCACGCTCTATATATATGATGTGTGCTTTGGCATTAATTTCCCTCTCTCTTTATTGGCTGGACTATAGAGGAGGCTAATGACCCTTCAAAGAATTACCACAAAGAGTCTCAGCCTCACACAAAGCAAGGGCAGTCCTCTGCTTCACTGAAGCTCTGATAATGAGAACACGCTCCTCTATGATCATGCACAGGGAGAAGAAAGCAAAGTCCATCAAATCCTCAATAAAAACTCACTGAAGCCGCCGCCTCAGGCTGCTGACTCACTTACTAAACCATCATATCAGACTTTTTTCTGTAGCACATGCCACTAAATAATGATATCAGACTCGCAATGTAACATTAGAAATTACGAAAACACAACGCGGGTTATAAAATGGAATCGTTTTGGCTCTTCAATCTGATTGGGTGAGTGCAACAGTGCATAAAACTGCAAATACAAATCACATGACCGCACTTTGGCACCTATTGCTATTGTTGCCATTTTAAGAAATCAATAAGTCACTTGAGACTGTGTTACAATATTTGACCATTGCACACTGCTCAACTGTGGTAAAATAACTGTAACACAAACCTTGCCTGGTATATTGCTTTACTATTACCAATATACTAGTTGTGATGATATATTCTCCCTGTGGAGCACTGCTACACGATCTGAACTGTTCCGGCCTGGGTTTATATAACTTGTTTTATGTATGTTTTATTAAAGGCAGGGTAGGCCAATTATTTTGTTCTGGCAAACATTTTTGTTATGCTGGTTGAAAGGCACATCCTGACAGCAATCACCAAGTGGTCGAAATATGTTAATGCATTTATATATATTCTGTAAAAGGCACAGGTCCATAAAATGTTTGTCCAATTATTTCATTCGGTCTGAATGCAATGATTGGGTGTCCTACCTGCCCGTCCAACTATGTACTACTCAATGTGTTGTAGGCGTGGCTTTGAAAAGCACTTTAAATCTTCTTTAATCACCACAGAATTTTCACAAATAAAATTTAGCTTTGCTTTAGATTAGTAATTAATCAGCATGGATCGTGCAATGAGATATTATATCAATATATGGGGCCATTTTTGGACCAGGTGGGTCAGGCTGGGTTTTAACACACAGGGCTTATGGTTCAGCTCACTGGAACCAGGGTTGGAAACACTCCCACCCTCTCTGAGTGAAATGAGATCACCAGTAACACACACTCATTATGGTCCAGTGCCAGTCATGCTCTGAGAATATCTGCAAAGTTTTAAAATAACTGTAGCTCATCATTTTTCAGTAGCCCTAGATTGGGTTACTCTGACAAATCTATTGAGAAAACTAATAATGAAAGTGTGTGTGCATGTCTGTGACAGATGTGAGAGGTGGAGGGACTGAGTGTGTGTGTGTGAGAGAGAGAGAGAGAGAGAGAGAGAGAGAGGCAAATATAACGATCCAAAGGAAGCTGGACTACTAAGAATGCATGGCATTCAATACACTGGAGAAAAGATGTGTTTTCATAGCAGATTATTAGAAGCACCATCCACTGACACCCTGATGGCCACTAGGAGACCTTGTTTTGTCCTGCGTGAAAACAGGTAATGGAGGCATTGATACATATTTCCCTCAGCCTCTGCGGCTTGACGCCCGCTCGCTCGCCCGCCCTGTCACCCGCCCGGCCACGCTCGACAGAGCACCGGTGTCAAGGTAACAATGATTCATGGTGTGACCTTACCAGTAATGCCAGCCTTAATCTACACAAGTGGAATAAATGAAGTGTTTCCACAGACGACGCGTCAAAGAGTTTTTATAAAGACAAATCCGCAGGCAGCGTCGGATGTGTACATATATTCATAACAGTCAGCGCCACGGAGGAAAGGGCTGGCGGGGTATACATCTCTCTCTCTCTCTCTCTCTCTCACTCTCTCACTCTCACTCACACACACCTCTTACTCATCTATCTAAACGGGGACATTCCATAGACTTCTACTGTTTTTATACACAGATATACACTTCTACTGTTTTTATACACAGATAAACAATATAATTAACCCACAAATCAATGCTGACGGGAAACTTTCCGCATTTTTACTATTAAAAAACGTTATTTACTATATCTTATAGCATTTTCACAAATGAGGACATCCCCAAAAAGAGGTTTTGCTTAGATTTGTTAGGTGTTGTTGACTTTTGGGTACAAATTTGTCCCAATATAGAGTTATAAACACACACACACACACACACACAGCCTGTGATTTCCTTACACCCCCACGTTTGGGCTGACACAGATGTGCACTGTAACCGTTACAACAAAAGCAAAGAGAAACACATGAAGGAGAAGAAAAAAAATAAGAAATGAATCCACTTTAATTCCACTAAGAATAAAACCTCTAACAAACAAATGTAAATAACGTCAATTCAAACGACTGTATGAAAGTGTTATTAATATTGGTCATTTCCACTGCTTAATTTCCCAGAAGTGAAATTAGCCAGTTTATGAAGACAGTTCTGTCTGCACTATTTCTTCAATTATCTATGTACAATTGCATCATGCGGACACCATTGGTGCCTGTTCTCCTCATCTCACACCATTTAAAATGCTCATAGTAGTTATCAGAGAGTCTGCCAATGTAATGAGCGACATCAGGAGACATATATATATATATATATATATATAAATATATATACAGAATCATCTCATAGCAGCTCCAGCCCTGTTTTAAAAGCTTCTCCAGCACACTGCCAGTCAGATCATCTGCCATTCCACTGACAAGACAGAGTTGGATCTTTCACCGGGGGGCGGCTGTCATGAGACGGTGTATTAAATCAAACGCAATAAAAACTGACAACCATTCGACAGCCTACAAGGCTCGCCCACCGTCCCCTCCCCCCACCGCCAGACCGATGTCCGTCTGATTTATGTTCCCGCTAAAGATGATGATGATGACGATAATAATTAATCAAGGGCTCTTCCTGCACCTCCAGGAGCTTTTTGGAGTGACCTGAAAAAAGATCCAAGGCCCACTTCTCCCCCCCCCCCGTCCCACTGCCAGTCCTGAGCGGCGACGAGGAGTAAGCTCCATGCATTATCCTGCCATCACCACGGCTATTTATATCGCCCAGTCTATCACTGACACTTACGATTCTGTGCCTGCTGTACGGCAGGGGCCTCGCGCCAAAGCGCAGTTTCCTTAAAGCTGCCCCATATATCGCCGGGCAACAACACAGCGTATGCAAATCGGGAGCAGTCAAAGGACAGCGAGGTGACAACAGGAAACCGACATCATCATTTCTCACACAGGGAAGCCGGCGAGGAAAAAAGGGCCGACCTGTCCAGAGGGAGACGTTTATGGAGCGCGTGGCGTGTGCGTTTTGCGGGTGTTTTGAGGCCTGCGAGGGGGGAGGGGGGTATATGGGGGGTTAGAATAGATGCTCTTGAAGGAGAACAATATTTTGAATTCCTGTGTGACTGCCTCAACTGTAGCCTGGAGCCATAGGGAAGCTTTTTGTCTCACCACCTCTTTATTTCCTCTGCTGGCATGAAGCCGACCGGACGTGCCGGGCATGTGTTTAAAACTAAAGCCTGTCCTTCTGCAGAAGGGAAGAAACGCACACACATTGTTGAAACACACTGTTAGCACGCGCAGCCCGTGTGACTGATAAAGAAAGCACAAATTGAGTACTGTACCATAAAAGACTCCAGAGAGAAAACAGAACCTATAATCCATATAGCTGAAAACAGAACTTTACAGCCAAACACATAAACACAGCCTGCTAGGAGAAGTATATCTCCTTCACAATCTCTCTCTCTCTCTCTCTCTCTCTCTCTGTTACTCCCACTGTTTCACCGCTTCGTCTTTTAGAAATAACTTTTTTCTACTCTTTTAACTCCTCTACTCTCTTTATTTGAAGGCAGCTGGTTTAGTTATTTTAAAAGAACTTTCTTTGTTTATCTGAAATGTGTATAGTCGTAGAATGTACATTTGTCGTTGTTATTTACAACGGACCTGTTCACCAAACAGATTACACATGCAAACTTCCCCTGCATACACCCAACTAATCAACAAAATATATCAAAAACCAGCCAGGTTTTTTAAACAGCATCCTAGGGGTCCATGTCTATAATAAAAAGAACGGTTTTTCATTCTAACATCCCTTTTTGTAGCTGATCTTAAAGTGAATAGTTAATAATACTAACATATAATACATATATACATTATATATATTCATATATATATATATATATATATATATATATATGTGTGTGTGTACATATATGGAGTGACCTAAAAAAAGTGTGTGTGTGTATATATATATACACACACACACACACACACACACACATATACTGTATATATGTACACACACACACACACACACATATATATCACAGATCTAAACCTCCCACCTCACAAATGACCACGCTGCTGTTATGCTGATATTTTACTTTCATACAACTGTATGTGTCGTTACCTTCAGGGCTGACGCGTTTACAGTGTCGACGTGTTTAAATGCATGTTGCATTAGATTTCATCCCTGCCTGACATCATCACGACATGAATTTACAACTGCTGTGTCTGGCTGCGAGTCATCATGCTTTACGAGCTGCAGTCTATTTATACGTCCACACCATCAAATGAAGGCAGGGAAAGGCCTGTAGCGACACACTCCGCGGCTGGATGTGTATCCTCATACTTCTCACTAGTTGGTTGATTTCCCTGGGCATCAGAACACACTGTGCCATTATATGCCCTCCTACACTGTCAGAACCAGCGGTGAAAAACTCACCAGTTTCCTCACAAAACCACCCATGCAGCTTCTCCTGTGAAAACCAATGAGTTTGTTCCCATTCAGAGTCCTGGAGTAAACTTTACAGAACGCCAGCGCAACAGCGTGGGTGTGAGTGGTTGAGTATTACTTGTGGCTAGTTTGCTGTTCTGGTTTCACTGCCATGGGCAGAAGGGTTACCCTGCTAACAAGGAACGTTCTCAGAATGTTCTCAGAATGTTCAGAAAGTTATCAAAAAACATTCTCGCGGTAACGTTAGTAGAACTTTTTAATGTTGTATCAAAAAGTTATTCGTAAGTTGTCAATGGAATGTTTTAAAAGAATTACAGAATTAACATTGAATTAACATTCCTATAAACATAATTAGCATTCCTATAACAAGCAATGTCCAAAAAAAGGTTTTGAACGTTCCTAGAACCTTTAAAATAACATTTTTAACATTTCTGTTAGCGTTATGGAAACATTCCTACAATCTAAAGCCAAGAGTGATGGAAGATTGCCTGACTGAACTGAGAAAGAAGAGATTTAAATATAGAGATTCGAGCCCTGAAGACGGGCGAGTCCGTCAGTTTGCCAGGAAGTCCTCATTCTCACCCTGCAGCCATCTGCCTTGGGGCCAAAAGCAGGAGACCTGCGGGTGACGTCTGCAGATCAACAACATCTCCAATCTTTCCAAAAACACACAAACTGCAACAAACAATGTAACAATATAAGGTGAATTTACCAAACATTGCCACGTCTCCGCAATAGCTGCTGCACTGTGCATTTATAACATTGTCCATCGTTTCCCTTAATTATTTCCCTCAATATTGCCATCACGACAATTAAAGGCAGTGTGTGTAACTGTTTTCCATAAATGTTTTTTTATTATGCTGGTTAAAAGTCTCTTCACATCCCAAAGTGGTCTACATCGAAATATAGTCTGTGGAACGTGTAGAACTATGAAATGTTCATCCAATCATTGCATTCTGTCCTAACTTTGCTAGCCTCTTTGAAACTGCCTATTCTACCTTTATTGTAGTTACAGAATTCGCATTGAAATACTTGTAATTTACACGAAAGGAAAATGCCATATTCTTTATGTAGCCCACACATCCAAAATACGCTTTTTGAATTATTATTATTTTCTTGCTGCTATATGTATATACCTCAGAAAAACAGTAAAAAAAGAGTAAAGTAGGAGCACAAGGCTACTTTCTGTCAGATCGCCCCCCTCAGAATGTAGAGGTTCAATAATACAGAAACACTTCCACTGAAGAACGACAGGTTTAAGATAATTCTGACTTACCCAAACTGAGTGCTTGGAAATAATATCACCACGGTAACATTTAGGATCATTAAAATGACCGCCACATCACGGACAGATCAGGGAACAGGGAAAACACGACCGTTCTACGGGGCTGCACTGGGCTGGGGAGCGGGGGGGGGTGCCTTTTTACTGTGCAAATTAAACTTGTAGTTCAAGTCATAAAACAAGAAATAATGAATTCAATTAGATTTTGTTTTACTAGGGAAGGCAGGGCCGTGGATGTGCTGAGTGGGCAGAGGACGAGTGCAGGGTTTAGCTGAGCCACACGGAGTTAGCGCATGTCATCTGAGGCATGTGAGCCTTCAGGCGCCATTCAAACCTCTGTGGGGCCACCATTAGCAAATGAATGACTTTTAATTGGCCCGCTAAAATACACACACGGTGCTTGTTGGTTTAAAGAGGGCATCGAGCCTCTATCAGTGAGGAATCTCAGACATAAGAACACACAAACACACACCTACTCACGCGAGCTGTATCGTCAGTAATGAGCAATTTAGGGAACAAATGTGATTTGCACGTAAACTGTGAGACATTAGCGCTCTGTGGGAGAGAGGAACGAGAGTTAAAGAGAGAAAGCGAGAGAGAGAGAGCGAGCTTGGCTAGTCATGAGTGAAAGAAACAATCTTTCAAACAGTGTCGGCACGGTGTTAACACTTCCTGCTAATAAGCAGGTACATTCAGTTCCACCAGTTAAAATTCATTTTCCACCAGTAAAAATTAATGATGGGGTGAATAAGAGTGCGGAGACCACCAGAATTTTGTTGTGAAATGTAAAAGATGTGCTCAATGCAGAGTGTTCCTTTTACACAGTTAAAACTGAGTAATATGTCATTCTCGTACCTGTGCAACGCAAACAAGATTGCACTTAATATATCTTGTGCTCAGACATTTATGAAAAAGGGTTTACAGCAAGTGAAAACAGTGGTGCAAAAACAGTGTGAATTCAGAGCAAGATTCCTCTTATTATTGAGTGAGGAGTATGCAGTAAGTGGGGAGTATGCAGTGAGTGACGAGTGTGCAGTGAGTAAGGAGTATGCAGGGAGTAAGGAGTATGCAGGGAGTAAAGAGTGTGCAGGGAGTGGAGAGTATGCAGTAAGTGGGGAGTGTGCAGTGAGTGAGGAGTATGCAGTGAGTAAGGAGTATGCAGGGAGTGAGGAGTATGCAATGAGTGGGGAGGGTGTAGTAAGTGTGGAGTGTGCAGTGAGTAAAGAGTGTGCAAGGAGTGAGGAGTGTCGATGTGCACAGGAAGTGAAGAGTGATCAGTGAGTGAGGAGTGTGCAGTAAGTGAGGAGTGTGCAGTGAGTGGGGAGTGTGCAGTGAGTAAGGAGTGTGCAATGAGTGAGGAGTATGCAGTAAGTGTGCAGTGAGTGTGCAGTAAGTGGGGAGTGTGCAGTGAGTGGGGAGTGTGCAGTGAGTAAGAAATGGCAGGATTACAGAATGCTTTGAGAAGGGAGGGAAAATTGCTATTATTATGGCATGTTTTTTTCCAATAAAATATATTTGTAAAAATTATTCATAATTTTGGCCTGGGAAATTACACACCCTCTCACAGTTGGCTCTGTCTGGCATTGTTCTGATTCCAAGAGAAAATCCATATTTTTGTGTTCTGGCCCTATTTAAAACAGTGTCAGGATTCTCCCAGGAAATGATTTCTTAAATTGTATCCATGCTTCTCCTTGTTATGACTTACTTACATGAGCTGCACATAATCTCTCAAGCCGTGTGAATGAGAGGGCAGAGACACGCCACTGCTTCTGTTGACACTAATCAGACTGCAGATAGAACAAATGAGATGTTCATACATTTTATTTCTGAGTTATTGCATTTACAAGAGAAATATTCCTCTAACTCAGACTTTCCATGTCTCATTAGATTTGCATCATATTGAATCTTCTCACATCCTCTTGCACAGTTCCTCTCGTGCTGGGGTCGAGCTTCCTTCTTAAACTCTTCTTCCTTCTTAAGTGTCTGACTCAAAAACAACACGTTTCATTACTGTCTGTTTCATCTTCTGTCACACCAGGAACCCAGCTAACTGGGAACGTTCTCAGAACATTGGCCGACGTTCTCTAAAAGTTCTCTCAGAGTTATCAACAACAGTCTTGCATTAAAATTTGTAGTACTTTTTAACATTATATATATCATAAATAAAAAGTGCTATTCTTAAATTGTTAGTGGGACATTTTAGAAACGTTACAAATTTAACAAAATGTCTGAATAACGTTCTTATAACCAAACTATCGTGATAATACAACATGATGCAAACAGGATGTTTTCAACATTCCTGCAACTTTCAAAATTAAAAAAAACGTTACATCTTTGTTATGCAATGGAAATGTCAGGGAAACGTTCTTACAACCTAAAATTGTTAGCTGGGAAGGATAATGACAATGAACACAGCCAGCACTAAAACAGGAAGGCAGCCAGCCAAACCAAACTGGTATTAACAATTTAATAGTGCAAATCTTGCCAAAAGCCCTAAGAGGTGGGCCCAGAATCTACTTTGAGACTTCGGTGCTGGTTGCCAGATCTTTACCTAATCTAGCAGCTGACAAACACCTCTGTTCTATCACGAACNCCCCCCCCCGGGGGGCTGAGATTCAGGGGGATAAAGCAATGCTATGCCTCTCACTGTCTATCCACTGCCATTCATTGCCCATTCCACTGCCAATTAAAGACATGATTAAAACAGACAAAGTGCTTGGCAACTAAACACAGACACCTCGACCACTCACGCTTGTCAATTATTCTACAGCACAGTGGGAAACATTCAAAAACAAAGACAGAACAGAAGCTGAACTGTGTGAACAGAGATGTAAGTGAAATACATGAATAAAACCAGCGAATGAAAGAGGGCAACACTAACAGATATTGTTGGCTATTGGAAGTGAGATATTGAACTAAAAAATAAACAAATAATTACACATCAGAGGCTGTTTAAAGAGTTATCTGTCCTTTCATCCAGTGCTTTCCAAAAACCAGTAAACCCCTCCAAACATTTAACGCCCTACCGCCTCTCTCTGTAGTCACACACACACTAAAGTCCCACAAAGTATACAATGTTAATAAACTGTAGCGCATAATTTACAATATTATGTGCAGCACGTTAATATTAAACCATGCAACAAAATGATACTCATATCAACCACGTTATTTCACAAAATTGAAATAAACTTCTAAATAAAAAACATTAATAAAAATGAATGCATTTTAACATCAGCACATGCGGCCGCATTATTGCGAGTAACGTAAGTGTATACACACGCAAGAGCTCACCTGGCACAAGCATTCGGGTACCAAGCGATGTTTGGTTCAATTTGGCATGAGGGATATTACAGAAAAGCTGCTATCATCACTTTTTTTTATCAGTTTGGTACTGAAGTACCGCTACTTTTGACATTGCTACTTCAGGGATAAAATAATTGATGCAGCACAAATACAGCAAGTAAAATAGACTCTGTGACTGAAGGCGTATTGCTGCTGCCGGCTTGACTATTAGAGCCCATGTCTGCGGCCCCACACTGCATGTCACTAAGTCACAAAAGGCCTCAAGTGATGGGCTCAACAGAAAAGCCCTCAAGCCCCCATAAACCACCCACAGCGCACACTGACGGCTAAAATATGATGGGCTCGCGGAGCCCATAAATCTTCTTTTTGAGTCCCGGCCTCTCTAGCATCATTACTGTATCCCACCGGCCCATTTGGGCCCCATTTCACTTAAATGTCAACTTTTCAGCCTTTCTCTGGCTGCTCTCTGTTGCCATTTGTTTTAGCACCAATGGAGAAAAACAAGAAAATAAGACAGCCACGAGTGAGGAGGTTAGGTGTGTGTGGAAATGTGTTTCTGACAGCTTTTTGAGTCGGTGAAAGAGGTTATCATTTAGCAGGAAGGTGAACCAGGTAAAATTAAATTTGCGATGTTCTGCTATTTTGACGTGCTGATGCCGAGGCGGGTAGGTGGACACGTCCTGGTGGCGTTAAAAACAAATAAATGTTTTGCTTGCAGAAAACGGCACGTAGAAGGACACTTTCACCAGCTGCCTGAGGCCTAATTGTTTGATATTTCCTAAATGTTACTCTTATTCATACATCAATCATCATTAGTAAGTTAATGATATTCTTTTTATTTAATTAAATTGAAATGATTTCCTCAGCTGTGGTTTAAAATAGAAGCGCAGGGAACTTTATAAGGTGCTTGATCAATTAAAGGCAGATGGTCCAGCTGTACCGAAACCCCATTCAGAGGAGGAACCAAAGAGCTTCTGGACAATTCCCTTTAGAGAACCTGTGCCGCTCGGAGACGAGCCTCTAACCACTGCGAAGAAGCTCTACCACAAAGTGAGGAGGTTTGAAATCAGCACTTTTGAGTCCAAATCCTATAACACAGGAGCAGCCCGGACCGCCTCACATTCCAATAAAATGTAGCCCCTGCATCTGTTTTATTCATGTATGCTTCTCTGAATCGTTTTAATGCGTTTTTATGCTTTTCTCCCCCTCCGTTCTCACTCTAAGGCGTTTAAAGGTGGAGGTAAAGTTAACTATGATGGGATAGAGGGTGACTGTAAACAGCTTGTGGCTAAAACAGCAGCTCGGCACAGCTCATAAAGCTTGCGCGGGCATGTAAGACCACATCCTCCACGATGTTTGTGGAGAACGCAGCTAGAGGGCAGGAGGAACAGGCTGAGGTGCTGGAGCTAATGCATCAACCATCTGGCTTAAGCCAAAACACAGCATTCTCATCCAAGCACTCCTTCATTTTCCTCTCTCTATATATCTCTCTCTCTCCACCACTCCGACAGGGCCTTCTGCTTCTGCATATGGGTAGTTTCTCCAGTTTACGAGTGCACACAAACAGAAGGACAGAACCCTAAAGTTCTGCCAATACTGCCTGAATGAACTTGCGTGGCTGCTATTTATACACATACGCAAATGCATGAGCCAGGCTCTGAAGTTCTGGGTTGAAGATACAAGACCTGATTTCACTTCTGGAGGTCATTCTGGAGCTCTGGAGGCTGGGCTTCACTCCATGCTCCTCCATGTTGTTGCTTATTGTGAAGAGCCTGCTGTAAATATTTCATGAGTTTGCCAGAAGACTGCATGAAAAAACACGATGGAGAGCAGAAGGTATCAGGACCTCTTCTCCATGAGCAGGACAGCGTGCTGCTTGGAGTACAGTGCTGGTTCATGTCTGCTCTCATGATGGAACTCAGCTTCTATGAATGGACTGTATACTGACAACATAGAGTGAAAAGTTACAGGTCATATACTAAATTATACACGTTATATAACAATAGTAAACTTATCAAAACAATGGAATAACACAAATGGTACTATGGGAATTATGCTGTGACTAAGAAATAAAGCAAAATAACAAAAACTATATTATATATTTAAGCATCTTCAAAGTAGCCACTCTTTGTCTAGAATGTAATATATATATATATTTAACCTATAGAACTACATTCTGTCTTTTATCTAATACATACTATGATATTGTTTGTCAATGGATACATCTAAACAACAAAAAACACAACTTCTGGCCCTAGTGTTCTGTTTGATTCCTCTGTGGCTCATCCACTTGTTCATCAAGTCACATGATTAGTGTCTGGTGAACATGACCCCGCCCCTGCGTAATTATACTTATAAACAAATCATCCTATTAAAAAAAACAATCCTATAAATGACAGCAGTGGGGGCGTGGCTAACGGACATCATGTATTTCCATTCACTTGATTAGTCTGAGCATGTGCCTGGCTGGCATTCCCAAAGCTTCATGGAAGATAAGGAAGTCTGATTTATCAAAGCCCAGGTCGCTGCAAACTGCTGTTCGGTCCTCTACCACACAAAATGACATTAGCCTAATGCGGCCTAAATTTCATTCTCTCTCTGCATACTTTATGATCTGCCAGTGGAACACCTCACACGTTATTAAATTAGCTACAGCCGAAGAACGCTGTGAAACAATGCTTACGAGAGGCCGAAACTTTAAGAGGCTTACGGCAGGTAGAACTGGCGAGTGTGAAACTATACACAGCCCATATCCGGCTAACAGAGAACATTCTAAGAACGTTAGCTAATGTTCTCTCAAAGATCTCTCCACGTTATTAAAAAGGTCTTTCCGTAACCTTAGTGCAATGTTTATTTGACGTTATACATCATGTATCAAAAATGTTATTCTTAAGTTGCCAGTGGAACGTTTTAAAAACGTCAAAGAATTAAATTACGTTAAATTACATTCTTTTAACAGACGTTTTGAACGTTCCTAGAATGTTCCTGTCACTTAGTGAAAACGGTACAGAAATGTTCTTACAACCTAAAACCTTGTTAGTCGAGTAATACCTGCATTAAAAAGACATAGGCCTTTAGTTCAGCTGCTAACACTTTCTTTTCCCGAACCGAAGCAGAGTCACGGCCCATTGTTAGAGACACACCCAGTCCGGAATGTTCTCTCCAGCTTTATTATGGAGCCAGAACGACACACTAAGAGATACACAATGGAGCCACCAGAGAGGTAAGAGCAGTTCTTTGTGTTGGTGAAGTCTTAAGCCATGTGAATGAATTCCTTGCTTCAGCACTTCAGTGCCAGGGACAGCTCCCCTGGGCCTGCTCATCCCCCGGGCCCCTCCCACCACTTTAACTGACGCTCACCTTCTGTTCCATTCTGGAGCTGCGGCGGAAAATGGGCCATCAGCTGACCTATTTCAACAGGGCGAGTCTTAAACCCATAATCTGAATTACATGTGAGAAAGGGTTAAACACAGAGACTAGCGGAGGAGAAAAACAGAGTGTGAAAACTGGTCCGCTGGTTTATGACAATACAACAGCAAAGCCGACAGGAAAAGCATTTTTAAAGTCAAAACGATCATTTGTTGATATTGTAGGGCTGTGAGCAATTTTATAAAACTGTAAAGGGCTGTAAACAAATAAACATTTTAATTAACATTTAAATTAAAGTTATTTTTAGGAAGAAACCTGTTAAAGGTTCTGCCGTTTTTTTGAATGACACGGAGTGTAAATGTACACGACTGCTCTGTTTACTCATGTCACCTGCACAAAAACAACAACAGATGTTGTGTTTCCCAAACTGCACGGGAAAAATAAACACATAAATGCAATAATTCAATAATAAAACAACTTTATGGGCGCAATCTAACGTCACTAAAGATTGTTGTCCTCCGCTGGTGCTCATATTAACATTTGTATGCAAATTACACCGAACAGAATGAAAATGTTTATAACGTCAAATAAAAAAAATGCAATTTACGCTGTTAAACGTATTCCATTAATTGCAAACGTTGGCGGCCTAGGCCAACCACACAGGTCACAATGCCGTGTCAAATTTCCCAAGATTCATAGCTAGATTATGACCAGATCCAGGCAGTACAATGTTTATGGAATGTATATAGCATTCCTACATAGGGAAGCGGAATAAGAAGACATTTAATGCACTTTCTCATAATCCCATAAGAAGATACTGACGAGAGTGTATTAGTGGTCGACTGGGAGTGTTTTCATAAGCCTCCAAACTTCATGGGAATTTTGAGAGGTCCCATAAAGATGGGTTAATAAATTCAGCATCTAAGGTACAGAGGGCTTAAAGAGAAAGACTCTCTCACCTGATCGTGTGTAAGCAGACAGCTGACTGGACATGTCTGTCTAACAGCAGACGATGACTGCGGGTGTGTCTTGTTTCATTATATTGTCTCTTTCCCTACTAATGTAGTGTTCTCAACATTTTAAGGTCTGTGTCCCTTTTTTAGACAAGGTTCTGTCTGCATATCAGGTTGTGGAATTTGGTCAGATGTGTACTGAACCGTCATGGTGCTGTACATTATCTGACACCAGCCCACTACAGATTTAATGACATCTCACGAGGGGCATCATGGCGTCCGTCTCGCCTTTGACCTTCCCCAAAAAGTTTGGGGATCGTTTGTAAGCAGAATTGTTTTCCCTACTGATGAGGTGCTGCCACAGGACAGCTCCGGGCTGCTGGGGGTACTGGAGATACATAGCACTCCCAGCTAACAGGGAACATTCTCAGAATGTTGGCTAACATTTTGTAAACGTTCTCGCAGTAACGTTAGTAGAGTGTTTTTAACATAATACATCATATATCCAAAATGTTATTTTTAAGTTGTTAGTGGAATGTTTTTAAAAAAACAGTACAGAATTGAAAAAGGTTTGAATAATGTTTTTATAAACAAGCAGTAACGTTAAGACGACATCTAAAAATCTGGACATTTTGAACGTTCTTAAAACTTTCGACATCACATTTTTAATGTTTTTGTCATTTGTAAAGGAAAACATTAGGGAAACATTATTACAACCTAAAATTGCTATCTGGGCTGACACTACAGTGCAGCACAGACACTCCCAGAGTGGGCATGCCAGTGGCAGATCCAGACAGAGTGATCATCACTGAAGAGATCAGCAGAGATATGTGACTCTACTGCAAACAGTCCAGGTCTGACTGCTCAGAAGAAGCTCATTACATCCAAGAGCTCGCTATGCAGAAAAGATGATTAAAAGCTAACTGTGATGATTCAACAAGACCTAGTCTCCTGCTTTTCCTTCAGTGAGCTAATTTGAGATGAATTGATAGTGAATGAGAGAAGACAAAAACATCTATTCAAGCCAACAACAATTCTGATGCTCGTTTACTCTAATAGAGTTGATTAATCGAACGCTACGGCCCTCGGTTAGCACAAACCGCAGTGAGGGAAATCTGAGGAGAACTAAAACAAAAGATCTCGGGCATGGCGAGAAAGAGTGAGCAAAGGCTGGGATTGTTATGGAAAAAGGTCAGGCTGATTTTCTCTTCCCAAATATGCTGGCCTTTACAAATTAACTTGGCAACGGCGATATTTTCACAAAGGCTGGACTATGAATCAAAGCCACGTCCAAAGTTCAAACACCCGGCCTCCGACCCCTCCCCTCACGGCGACCGATTGAGTCGCCGGCGTCAGTAATTGTGTAATTAATGCTATGGCAGGTCTAATTTCAGAGAAGCCGCGCTCTAATTACATTCAGACGTTCATTAGCCAAGCTGAATGCGGGATGGTGGCTCGGCAGGTGGGGACTGTCGGCTGAAGGCCACTTGTTGTTGGAACACAATTGTCGTGTCAATTGCTTGATTAGTGTGTCGGTGTATCAGTGTGTGTGAATCTGCTGATAGAACAGTTTCCTGTTTGCCACTGATAATTACCCCTCGCCTCTCAGTGGAAAATGACTGATCACAGTTCGAGTCTGTCGATGCCTTTTCTTAATTTTCTCTCTTTGTATTTTCTAGCAGGCACTGGTTTGGCTGTGTGCATCCTCCCTGCACCCCTCTCAGGAGGAAGCAAAAACAAAAGGTCTCAAAAGTACATTTTTTAAAACCTTTCAGTAGGCAAAAAAGTTAGATTACAATTTAGAAGCCAGTTGAAAGTCACTCACAAAGAAGAATTTTATTCACCTGCGTTAACCATAGCAACAGCACTACTTTTATAAGAAACTGTCATATGGAACTACTGTCTTCTTTCAGATGAGCACAAATCAAATCTTACTACTCTATAAACTGCATAAACAATCTTAAAACACTGACGTTTAGAAAAACAAAAAAAATATTGTTTGGAACAAAAAAATGTTGCAACAAGAAGACTTTTACACTGCACTTGTGTAATCTCCTATAGAAATTCCTATAGAAATATATATATGTGTTTCACACTGTACTTTTGTAATCTCCTATAGAAATTCCTATAGAAATATGTGTTTCACACTGTACTTTTGTAATCTCCTATAGAAATTCCTATAGAAATATATGTATGTTTCACACTGTACTTTTGTAATCTCCTATAGAAATTCCTATAGAAATATATGTATGTTTTACACTGTACTCTTGTAATCTCCTATAGAAATTCCCATGGAAATATATGTATGTTTCACACTGCACTTTTGTAATCTCCTATAGAAATTCCTATGGAAATATATGTATGTTTCACACTGCACTTTTGTAATCTCCTATAGAAATTCCTATGGAAATATATGTATGTGGTGAATCATTGACATGAAGTAAAAACACATGACTAGCCTGTTGAATGTGATATAATGTATATAATAAGCCTTAATAGTGACATATAGGTGTATCAGTGTGACATCATCAGCATAACAGTAAATGAATCAAACAATGGGTGGAAACAAGGTGACTGTATCAGTATTAGAGTGGCTACATCACTACAGCTGTGCTGTGTCAGTATGGCTCTAAGAATATGCATGTACTAGTATATCCATATGGTTGTAACAGTACCGAAGCTCACTATTAAACCCCATTCAGTCTGACAGTGATTTTATCTCTGCAGGTCACCGGGTCGCTGTACTGCATCGGCAGTAGATGTTCCTGCCAGCAGATGCCCTAACATCACTGAAGTCCTGTATCGCTAGCCATAGCTACTGGAAATCCTATCTAATTTTTAAAAATAAGACGTCTTTCCTTTTTGACAAGGAACCTTTTTTCTGCTGCTCAAAAATTAACATTCTGCACGAGAAATCGTTTGTATATAAATTGCGTCGGCGCATAATACATCAAAACACGAACAGCATGAACGATTACCGATGCATGAATCAAACTCACTTAGAAAGCTGTCAATTTCTGACACGCTTTTCAACACATTATTTCTGTATTATAGCCCTGCGTGTAAGAAGATTAGAATCATACACAACAGTGAACTTCTTGGTAACACTCGACTACTGGATCTCACAGGAGGAGGTGCTCTAAAATCTTCAATCCTATTGGTGGTCGCTGACCACACCCACATCGCACTGGCAACAGTGCTAAATGAAAATAAACGACTTCCGGTTGCTTTGTCACTGTCGGTGCGAACAGGCTTTACTGCCCTCTCTCTGGAAACTTAACCAGCTTCCTGCCACCTGTTATACCATGGCTTCCTGTGACATCATTTTGATTCGATCCTCTCAACAACCTGACTGCATTTAGAACTTTTAGACTTCCCACACGGCAACAAAGTCTAGATAATTCAGTACCAGGTTTGTTTTAGCCTGAACTCAATTTGGGAATAGACTTTTCATTCATTGCAACTCTTTGGCTTTGAAAATGCGTCTAAAATACCTTTAACTTACACTCACTTTAACGTAAGCACAACAGAGTGTTTGCGATTCAAAGTGACACCCAACGTGATCCCAGGCAATCCAAATGTGTGTATGAGATCCCGGAAAAGAAGGAAATGCAGGGAGCCAGAAATTAGACTGCAGTGATTCCTCTGTGTTTTGCAATACATCTCTCTAACTTTCACTCTCTGTTATCTGTGTATCTTCTGTGCCTCTTTCCACCAGCAGGTGCTGCTGTGAATTAAGCCTAGCGCTGTAGCAGCAGAAAGAAGCACGGTGCTCAGGTTGACATTTTGGCCTGTTCCCTACGGACCACGCGTGAATTTATGTGTGTACGAGCGGGAGAAAGCGCAAGTGAGGGAGACAGAGAGAGGAAGAGAGAGTCCATGAATCTGTGTTGCGTGCACATGTTTGTAGCTGTGCTGCTTCACTGCACATTTGGACAAGGAACATTCTGACCTTGTGCAAGCGGAGACAAACAGAAGCCCAGGGCTCGGTGTCCGTCACTCCACTGTCATTTCAAAGCTGGACAACAGATCTACTGAAACACACGAGCCCTTCACGCTACCCAAACAAACATCATCCCTGCTGACAGGGAACATTCTCAGAACATTGGCGAATGTTCTCTACAAGTTCGCTCAAAAACTGTTCTTGCTGTACAATTAGTAGAACTTTTGTTAAATATCATCTGTCCAAAAAACGTTTTTCGAAAGTCATGTTTTAAAAACGTGACAGAAAAAATTTAATAATAACACAATTAATACAACTTCTAAAAAACATTCCTAGAGCTTCCAAAACAACAAATTTTAACGTTAGGAAAATGTTCTTTTACAACCCAAAATTAATAGCTGGTGCTGTGCTTCAAAGAACCCTTAAATTTGAAAGAAAATGACACTCGCTTCTACTTCTGCTGTAGTGCAAAAATTATTAACTGTTCACACACTACTCGGTCGGTATTTTACGTCTCCTTAGATTTTCCTGTCTGTTTGACCAACGGTCCCTCTCGTGTGTTATTGACTTAAACACCCTGCAGTGCATTACAGACACGATGTTAAATATTTGAAGCCATTGAATATGCTAATCAAACGGCCGAGGTGACCTTGTGAAAATCAGCTACTGTGTATCAGGGCTACTGTGTATCAGGCACCCTGGTTCATTACAAACAGTACATTAGCTGATCATCAAGCACTGTAGAACCACATACAGTATGGAAACCACTAATAAACATACAGTACAGGGACCAGTTGAGTAAACGACACAAGCATTTTTCAAACAGTTTTTCATGCGGCATTTTAATGCAACAGCCTGCATCCTATTATCTAACTCACGTATCCCAGGCTAAACAGACGCTAAAGCGTTAAAATAACGCTGCGCTATGCGTATTTAAATGAAGCTCTTTTTTGCATCTCAGACACACCTCTGTTTTATGTAAATTAGGCCCATTACAGATTGCGCCTTATACACAAACTCAGCGTTATTTGTCTGGTACAATTAATGTTGCATTATTACAGTCAGTGGAAATAGATCTTTGTGTACGCCTCCCATTCACGGAAGCATTAATTCCTCAAATAATGATCAAATAATGGAAAAGAGCTTTTTAACTTGGCACGCGGCTAGACACACATAACAATCAGAAGCGATCTGCTAGCGTGCTGCACAAATGATGCTAAAACTACTCTTGGAAGTATGTTCAAATCCACATCGCTCTCAGAAGGCCCCATTGATTATCAGCCCTAAATATATGACAAAATCTCAAATTCAATGTCATGACAACCATACATTTACATGAAATCTATAGCGGCTCTTTTCAGCAGCCTGATCAGAGCATGTTCACCCTTTAAAAGACATCGCCAGATTCCATCTGCAGCAAATATCACCATCTAATGCACTACAGGGAAATACTGGAGGCAAATGAGCTGCACACGAGCGTCATGAGTGATCATTAGAATCGATTTTACATCTCTCCTCAGAAAAGATGTTTCCTTCAAAGCCACAGATCACTGGCTCTCCTGTCCCTGAGTGTGCCCTCCTCATCTTTTCATCACACACACACACACACACTCACACACACACACTCACACACACACACGTGAGGTTTCTAGACATAATGACTTTTATATTATAGAAAACATAATATTCTATCCCCAAACCCTCCGCCTACCCCTAAACCTAACCCTCACAGAAACCTTTTTGCATTTTTACTTTTTTTATAAAGCATAATTTATTATGTATAATTATCAAATATTCCTTGCGGGGACCACTGACTGATCCCCACGATGTGTGTGTGTGTGTGTGTGTGACTTGTACCATCGCTTTGGGGACATTGTGGAAAAACAAGACCAAACACACACCCACACACACACGACTGTGTCAGTAGATTAAAGGTTAGCTGATGTAAATGGACTGTTTTTGCACAGATCCGGTGAGGTCGCATGGCACATATTAAGAACTGGAGGTGGAAGGAGCTGTAAAGTGACGGACAGCTGAGAGGTACAAACCCACCTCTAGCCCACACTAAGCCATCTCAGCAGGAGATGGAGGCTCATCGGGCACCAGCTGAGATTGTGGGGTCACCGCCCGAATCGTAAGCGGGCACATTAATCACGCCATCACTTGCCACAATCACTCAGAGGCCACGACGCTGGAAATCAAATTATTTCTTTTAATTGAAAAAGCCGAGCTTGTGACTGGGGAATGGTGTTGTGGTATTGGCAGACAGCACAGGTGAAGTCAATACGGCTCAATGGGTGTCGATTCATCAGCGCTTTTAATGTCGTTAGCCCTAAGAGGCCTCTCTCGCCCTCTCTCTCTCTACTAGTCACATGCTCTGTCTAGCTATCCATCTTCCTCTCTCATTACCTAATTCTCATTGGTTGCTTTGTCTGGCTGACCACAGACAGCCATTTGCATAAACCTCTATTCCACAGGAGAAGCTGAGCCCCTCCTGCGCTCGTCTTCTAATTATCCTAGCAGAACAGTAATACTTATGACATCAGACACTTTTATTATGATGTTACGTTTAAAAGGATAGACTTTATCTTCTGTGGACACAAAAGAAGATATTTTGAAAAACATTTCATATTTGTCTTTTTTCACTTTGCAATAAATAAATATAAATATGTACGTACGTTATACATACAGTATTTCATATATGAAATAAACGTGCTGACAATGCGCGTACCCTAACCGAACAACACTCACTTTGCACATCTCTACGCACGAGGAATGCTAGCTAAATCAGTACAGTCAGCCTTCACAATTACAACTTAACTACAACTAATACCAATCTGCTTCCTCCACAACTCTTTAATGGACACGCCATTTACGTCTGGGCTCCAGGTAAATCCGGAGCGTCTCACTGTCAGTTATGACTTTGTGCGCGCTCGTCTCGTAAACACCATCATTCCGACATGACCGGAAGGCAGCATTACACCCATTCACGATCCTCCTCTCATTGTACTTCACCCTGTTCCACACTTCTCCGATGACACGCGGCACACACTCCAGCTGTTTATCACCACCAGCTCTCCACTGAAACAGGTGATGAAATCATTTACGGCACAATTATCAGACTAATTACATGAAGAGGCGAGTGGAGGAGGAGAGGGAGGTATTTGGCAGATGAAATCTGTGTGCTGTGAGAGAGTCTGCACAGAAAACCGCTGGGTACGTTTACATTTAGTCATTTAGCTGACGCGTTTATCCAAAGCGACTTACAAATGAGGACAAGGAAGCAATTTCAACAACTAAGGGTTCACTCTTATAAATGAAAGCTCTTGTAGGGTTCTTCACAGCGACGCCTTTGAGGAACCATATTGGGTTCCCTAAAGAACCATTTAGTCGAAGGTTCTTTAAAAGAACGATTTATTTCTTACCTTTTTATAGAAAACCTTTTTGGATGTTAAAGGTTCTTTATGGAACCATACAACCAAAAATGGTTCTTCTATGTCATTGTAAAGCACCATATATGTGAGTGTATCAGGGTGTTTATAACATTGTCAGGGCAGGTGATGCCATTGGACATCATGTGGCACCATATCTGTCAAACGAGCCCAGAGATGCACAGAGCTTAACTGCTCTGCTGAAGTCACCTCTAAACAATACACAATCCTCTCAGCTTCAACCGACTCTCTCTCTCTCTCTCTAGGGCCGACTTGTTCTTCTGTTTAGTGCTGTGCTGGGTCAGTCTAACTCCCTCGACAATTACTGTGTGTGTGTGTTAGCCCAGGGCAGTCAGAGGAGACACATTAGTGTTGGTCAGTATCCCAGCATGCTCAGCTCACCTGGGCAATGTCCCCATGGGCTTGGACTGCTGATTTCCCTCTCCTGGGCTCAGGCATTGTCTAAAAACAGTTGGTGTCTATCAGCAGGACATCCAGTCATAAAGCCACAATCAAAATGGAGGGAAAACACACAGTTTGCAGCAGAAGTAGGTCTGTGTAAATCAAACAAAAATACCTCAAAAGAACGAGCAAACAAATGAAATAAATCAATGAATCCATCCATCCGTCCTCTCACTTTTGTCACAATCGAATTTATTTCTGCCTTTTCTAACATTTAAATGCTCTGCATCATGCTGTGAACTCCCTGTAGCTCATCAAAGTGACACTTTCTAAACGGCTAAAAATAGTTCGGCACGGAAAAGGCATGAGAAAAATATTAAAGAAACCGCTAAATCATCTCCAGCTACAATACTATTGGAGCCCTAAACAAATATGTCTGTGATGTCACCACCTGTGGGCGGAGCCTCCTCGTTTAAAATGCACCACAAGTCAACATCAACGTTTTCCTCAAGCCTTGACAAACTTTCCTTTTAAGTCAAGTTGAAAAAGATATTCTTTCATAAAACTAATGCAATATGTTTAAGAAACTCCTTTTAAGCGGAGCGTGCTAACCTAATTGAAAAAAGGGGGGAAAAAAACCCCGCTGAAGGAAGAAAAAACTGATCTAATTGTCACACTGCACTGAAACTGCCGGCACGAGCCTGAGATAAAAATATATTGGAAAGAAAGACTTAAGGGAATAAGATTTCAAATGCACTTGTTGAACAAATTGGAATAAATATACTAGGTTGGAAACATGCGATTCTTTTGACTGTTTGAAACTGTGAGGTGTGTTAACACTGAGCTGGTATGTGTGTCATAAGAAACGTCACATGATTCAGTGTGTGTGTGTGTGTGTGTGTGTGTGTTTGGTGGAAGGTTGGGTGAGATGATCAGGGCTGAACTATCGCAACCCTGTTAATGTGAAATCTTGGGATTAAGCTCCTTTAAAACAGAAATCCATGGAGCTTTATCTCAAGACTGCATCCCTACAGCTCACCAAACACACACACACACACACACACACACACGTTTACTTATCTAAATGGGGACACAGCTAATTATAAACAATATAACCTACTCACACTCTAACCATAACAGAAAACTTACTGCATTTTTACAGTTTAATAAAAACATATTTACTACATTTTTAAAGAACCCCAGAAAGAAGGTTTTGCTCAGATTTGTCAGGTTTTTCTGACTTGTGGGTACAAGGTACAACTTTCTCCCCAATTTATGGTTAAGTAAACCCGCACAAAAAACAGCCTTATCGCGCCCTTCACCTTTATCGCCCAAATTATAAAATAAAAGGGAGGAATAATGTGTCTGTCTGGTCTTTTTTATTCTCCTTCACTCCCTCTCTCAGGGTCTTTTAAAGACACCAGCATCCAGAGCAGCAGGGCTCAGTGTTGTCATGACTGCTACAGTTCTGTCAGCAGCTCTATTCCCAACAGTTCTTTCTGTGTTAATGGGAATTGACCAGTGCTGTGTCCCTGCACTCCCCTGGAGACGGCCCATTCTCCCCGACGGCCACGGACCAGCGAGCCCTTCACGCCCGCCAGCCTCCGGCTGCGGTACGAGACTGATGAGGTCACAGAGTTTAAAGAGCAAAGAGAGAATAGGAAAAAACAGCTATAGTCTTCAGTGCTATGGACTCCAGCCAAACAGCTTTAAACCAACTTCAATGCTAATGTACAATAATGGAAACGAAAGAAAAAACAGATTTGTGGGTATTCATGGTGTAATGAGTTGGGCCTAAATGGCCTACAGATATTCTGCATTACAGGCTTATATTTATTGGGAAGCTTAAAGAAGCAATGACCGACACTTTTGTAGGTTTTTATATTCTGTCCTCAGAGTCTACTTTGAATGTTACATTGTGACACGAAAAGTGACAAATAATCTCTTCTCTGTTCTTTTGTTTTTCTTCTAATTGGCCACCACATTAAAAAACACCAATTTTGCATATGATGTATTAGTTTGACTGGCATACTTTCATATTTGGGGGCTTTACAATCTAATTTTAAAATTAAAGGTTCTTCAGTGAACAATTCTTACAATTTTATTTTTAATAAGCTTTTAAGTTATTTTATCTTTGAAAAGCCCTAATATTTTTAAAGTCCTTTCTGTCTTATAGGTTTAACAACTTAATCGAAATCTTTTTATGCAGCCCCTGGAACCTGCTCAAGCAGCCCCTGGGGTTCACCTTCTAAAGGCTGGGAATCACTGCTCTAGATGAACGAGCCCAGATACCTGCTCTGGTCTTAAGAGATCCAGCTTTCATCAAACATTTATAGACAGATGACATGCATGGAGGCAAGGGCAAACCTGCACTGAAGCAACATACACACACACACTCACACGCATCAAACATACAAAACGCACACACACTCACAAGCATCAAACATACAAAACACACACACAAGCATCAAACATACAAAACACACACACACACACAAGCATCAAACATACAAAACACACACACACACACACAAGCATCAAACATACAAAACACACACACACACAAGCATCAAACATACAAAACACACACACACACACACAAGCATCAAACATACAAAACACACACACACACACACAAGCATCAAACATACAAAACACACACACACACGTGATGTGTGGGCTGTAGTGAGTCCTCGCTCCGCTGTGGGCTGTATTGATCTGTGCTGGGCTCTTTATTGAAGTCATGATTCATGCTGTTGCTGTCTCTCCTTCACTCCTCACAGACACACTTCTCTCTCTCTCTCTCTCTCTCTCTCTCTCTCTCTCTCTCTCTCGTTTATTTACTTGGGTTTGTAACTTTATCACCACTCCTCTAACTTAATGACTGGCTGGTGGGCGTTGGCTTCAGTAATGTATGCTGGCCAATAGGGTCGTGATAATCCAGTTTGATCCAAACGCAACTGACCGTTTTTGATTCTATTACAAAAACAAATATACTGCTGAAAACACTCCTTAACTGTGTATAATTATAAATATTAGCACTTCAAATTAAAACAAGGTTTCATACAACAAATACAAAAAAATTGAACAAAGACGTCTCTAAAAGAAAAGTAGGAGAAAACATTTCGAAAAAGCAATCAAATATAAATATAAAAATAAAAAAAGCAATGAAATATTATTATAAAATAATAAAAAAACGACTTCAATTGTAGTCTTCACTGCCTAACTTTAGATATACAACATCAATATAGATTTGATTGTGGAGTTGTTGTGGAGTTGTCTGATTAATATTAATGACACAGTAGACCACAGACAGACTGCATTTACACTGCCATAAGCCCTTAATACAGATCTAATATTTTGAAATGCATTACATATGCCAAGCATGCCCACGTACATTTAATGAAGACATAAATGACTGTGTTTACACTAATCGCTTACCAAGACAGCCAATCAGGATTCAAAGTGCATTGACTGTTCTTACACACACACAGGTGCTATTGGGTTATTACAGCACGGGTCCTGAATGACTTTCCTTACTGACCAATAAGAATCAGCACCCACAATGCCTAAAGCCTATTATATAGTGTATAGTGTTGTAGTGCAGATATACAACTACGGCACAACCAAGAAATGTATAACACACACACACACACACACACACACGCATCTAAATAATCACAAATGTATTCCTCAAGCTGAAACTTTTTCGAAGCCATTTAATATTATATCTGAGTGTTGATATTGCGTTTATGAGAACGTGTTATGCTTTGTGTATTTGATAATGCCTCTGTTGATGGTTCTGTGCTCGGTGTCATTGAGAAGAAGCTCTGTACTGCTGACTAATGCCCTTCTGTGCAGTGAGACACATAAGGCCCCCCGAGTGAGCGCTCCTTCTCCAACCAGCAGAAATTAATTGACTGAAAAAAATTTGCTGTTTAAGGTTGCAGTGGGTCACACAAGGCAGAGTAGCAATTGTTCACTGTTTGCCTGAGGCTGTATAGCGTTTATTCCGTCTCTCTCTCTCTCTCTCTCTCTCTCTGTCTGTCTGTTATGCGTGATATTCCTCTTTAAATCTTTCCTTTTTCGTTCCCTCCTTTTCTCTGCCGCCCCTCCTTTCTCACAGCTCCTGTCCACTTTTCTGAGGCACTCCTAATAGATCCATCTCTCTCCTACAGGGGATTCCTTAATCCCGAATCCTTCAAGAAAGACAGTGGATTTGGCATGGCGGCTGCGGTGTGCGTGTGTTTTCTCAAGCATGGGCTACAAGTGGGTGATTGCGAGAAGGTCTTGCGAGGCCTTTTGTTAAGGCAAACAGAGTGTGCGGTGTGCAGTCCTCGAGTCAGTCCTCGAGTCTTCAGTTAGTGCGAGGATAGTGGAGAGGAAACGAGAGATCTGCTTTCACATTTGTTTTTATAGAGCATCTGAAAATTCCGAGAACTGTTCAAAAGAGCTTTGAATAGACGATGTTTTCTTTTCATCGATAAGTTGTGTTTTTGTTGTATTAAAGACAGCATACCATTTGTGTTTTTCAATAAAAACCCTGGTCTTATTGTACAGCATTCATGGGAATTGTAAAAAAAAAAGTGTTTATTTTTGTAAAAAGAATAATTTTGGAAAAAAATTATTTTATTACAAGAATACTTTTACTCATTGAGGTTATAAAATAACCTTTTTAAACATCTTCTCTCTTGACATCCTCAAGGCCACGGGTGTGCTGTGCCAATAAGACATCCGTGTAAACGTTCTTTTCGCATAAAGTGGAAAAAACGTTGTTGCGTTCACACAATACCCTTTATTTCTAACCGCCCTGTCCTTCATTACAGCCCCTCCTCAAACACCACACCATGACCAGTTTACAAAAGCATCCGGCCTAGTTCTTCATCTGAAACGTCCAGCATGTTTACACAGTACAATAAACTCTTTTATCTCAAAAGATCGAGGAAAATTTGATTCCTCATTACGCGTCCCCTTTCATACGTTTAGAAATATCCAGTATTTCTCTTTTTTTTTTTTAATCGATGGAGAGACACACAACAGCCTGTAAACCACAGAGAAAATGAATTAAAATGTGTAAAATATTGAATTAAACAAGAAATAACAACAGGGAAAAAACTTCACAAAGCCAATTGTGAAGAAAGGGAGAGAGAGAGAGAGAGAGAGTGAGAGAGAGAGGGAGAGAGAGATGGAGTGCAACAGAGAGTGACGTGAGAAAAGCAAGAGTAAACAGGAAGAGTGCTTAACTGTTTCCCCTGTTGCCGGGAGCAGAAGGCTTTAACCTGTTTTTTTCTGTTAAACTCCTCTTAAGAAGCCCTTTCATGTTAAATATCAACTCTCTCCATATCAGGGCTAAAATAAGCAGCTCTGTGGACACTATATTTCTCTATATAAACACCCTTTGAACTTCCTTCGGCGCTCATTACGCTGCCTTTGAAGACTGGATGTCGGAACGTCGCTACATTCTGATTTTACAGTTATTAGGCAAACATACAGCAACAAATTAGTTTCGAACTCGAACACCATGTGTCAATAATGCATGACTTAGCCGTCAGCTCGCAGCAGTAAACATCACTGGGTGTGTAAAGCGAACGCAGCCAAAACCTTGAAGGAGAAGATGTGGGCAGAAATTCAGAGGATCTCAGTCACGAAACTATCGATTCTCTGAGATTCCGTGGACTGTGCAAAAAACAAACCGTGCGCGCGCGCGCTCGCATACGCGCGGTAATGATGTCACAGAGGGCTGACGTCAAACAATTATGATGTCATGAAGAGAGTCTAGCCCCTCCCACCCACTTTCTCCGAAATCCTATCGCAGAAGCTCACTGAAGACGGATCAGACAGCGAGAGGCAGTTTAACGCTGATCTAAGAGCGAATGAATGAACGTGGCCGTGACAAACAGAGGTTGTCAGGCAGCTCTATGAACATGCCTCTAAAGAAAAGCCTCTTGGGAACTCCCCCCGCAGATCTGACAACACAATACATCTCGTAGCCGTTCTCTCAGCACAATTATGCCGCGGCTTACTCTTACATTACACGTATCACTATGAAACTGGAGCATCTGTCGACTACAAAGTAAAGCTAATCCTCTCTTTCCTTAGTGGAAGGGTTGAGTGTAAGACTTGATAACAGTGTCTGAGGCCCTGACGTAGGTAATTAAAAAGGAATTTCAGATGACTTAAGAGTAGAACAGAAAAAACTTTATAAAAGCGCTCGCTAGTCAGTTTAAAGCTGCATGCTAAGTGTCGTGGCTTTGAACTCTCTCCGCTCTGATTTGTGTGTTGAATGCTGAATTTTCATCATCGGCCGAGCTGACAAACGAGTTGCGAGCCACGCGCTCCCCGAGAGCAGAGACGGGCGCGGCACGCCGAACCGTACATCAAAACGAAGACGTCTCTCCTTCATTACGCTCTCAATACTTCCTCCAATACAGCACAGAGGTATTAGCACGAAGGTGTTATTGCCCATAAAAATAATCAGTGATCTCTGTCTGCGTTTACAGTGGAGTGAGCGTGAGGGAGGGAAGGTCACAGCAGAGCTCATAATTACAGCCGGTACAAGCATGTTGTGCGGCGTGTTTTTCAGCATGTGGCTTTACCTTGTCCTGAGGTCCTTCTCATTTCTCTGTTCTCCATTCCAGTGGCTTTACTGTGAAAGGCAACCTCCACTTAAATGTCTTTGGCACAGCTCTGCTGGTCAGGCAGATAATAAAAAGAAAAGGCCAGACGGATGGCGAAGAGCTGGCACTGATCTGGGCCAAAATCAGTGGCATTTATGTGACCACTGAATTTCATCTAACTGAAAACCTTAACGTTCATCTTTAAAAAATCATTTACGTTGTCTCTGAGGTGACGCTTCACTTAAAGCCTGTATACAGTAGCATGCATTATATATATAGATATTATGCATATGCATTCATTATAGATATTACTTCAGGTTTAAAGACCTAAACATGAATAGTTCAGTATTATGATGTATTACGCTGGGTTTAAATTATTACTGAAAAGATTTAAACTTTTCGATGTGTATTATAAACAATTTTAAAAACCTTTACAATGCATTATACATACAACCTTCTGGTAACATGTCACCACATCAATGAGTTTACGGAATAAACCCGTTAAATATATTATCACAAATATATAAACATGAATATAAACACTGAATTAACCATCATTTTGGATACCTAAGGCTACGTCCACATTAATCAAGGTAATGATACATTTTTGCCTGCCAGCCATAATAAAGATGCTGTTAAATACCTAAAACAGGCCCGATAAACACACCAAAACACAATCAATTGTAAATATGCTTGGTGGAAATGACACGGGACCTTTCCCGGGAATGACGTCAACCTCCAAGGCTGGGAAAATAAAGTATAGGAAACTGTACATCATTTATATCCGCTAATTCGGTCACTACATGTCAATTCGTCCCACCCTCCTTATAAAGGAGATCCTAAAATCCCACGATCACAATGAGATCACGGTAAAGCGGCACAAGGCCTTCGTTTACTCAGTGCAATGCTAAGATTATGAGCTGTACACGCTTAAAACTAATTACCCTGGGTTTAAAAGAGACGGTTGGGCGAGTTAGACATTCCGACTGCACTGACTAGCACTTCCTTTTAATTAGCTGGGGTCGACGCTTTAGGAAATCTGACTCATGGCAGATTTATAAAAACAGATCAAATGAATAAGATGGATGAAGAGACGAAGCACTTTGTGAATTAGTTGTACAGCGCTCTTGTGAAATGTGTTATTGGAAGCCTGCTATTGATCTTCATTCCACAGTCATAGTGGCATAGTGATGCTTCATTCCGAGCAAGAAACAATCGAATATTTTATATTTCGCACTTCCTTTTCCGCTGTCCTTGCTTTCTGCACCTGGCTCAGAGGAACAGGCCCTACCACTGAACCTGAAGAGGAGAAAAGCGATTTGACAGTTCTCTTCATCTGTAATTCTTCTTATTGACAACATTTGAACAGACAGCAAAGCATCATGGGAAAACAGTCCTTTTGCACCTCTGGAGCAAAAACTTCAACAAATCTCTCGCTCTCCATGGGTTTGGAAGAGTTCCAAAACCATGGCAACGGCACACTCAGAAACATCATAACTGGATTCCGCTGCTGTCTTTCTCACACACACACACACCCGTTACACAGAGAATGCAAGAGTTAGCAGTCACATAGAGAAATACAACAGTGCAAAATTGAAAAACAGATGGATGGAGGGGTTTGGAAAGGGTGGGAAGAAGGGGAAAAGACAAGAAGATAGAAGAAGAGAATATAAAAGAGGAAGACTAGGCAAATCGATTAGCCGTCTATAAATTCCAGACAGTCAGTAAAAAGGCATCGGTTGGAAGTTTGAAAAAACTCACTATGCAAGCTGAAACTTTCCTTTTGTACTTCTATCAGCTTCTATTTGGCAATTTCACACAAGAGCTGGAAGCAGTGGATTGTTGAGAGAGGCTGTTATGTCACTTCCTCCCTCTTGTCTCGCATCTGGCTTCGCAAGCTGTTGCTACCGGCGACTACATCTGTATTGACACTCGGCGTGGACACGCCCTGCTCGCAACAGCATGTGGCGTATCGCAAAATAATAGCCATTTTCTGAACAATTACAGACGAAACGTCCCCCTGGAGGAATAACATGCTGATAATTGGATCTGAGGGCGGCCCGCTTTAACACAAATAAACGCAGCTGCGTACCGCTGATCCTGCGATGTAGCTGTTGCATTTAATCTGGACACAGAGCTGTGATACCGTTGACATGTCACAACCTTCCCTGCTGCTGTCTGCTGCAAAGGTGCCTGCTTGATTACGGCATTAAAAACGATGCTTTTGACATTTGTCTTCATTATTAACAATAGGGAGAAATGACTGAGCTGCAGGCATGCTCCATTAACCCTGCTCGTCGCATATTCGCACGCATGATAGCACGCATTAGATGGAGTCAACATGAAATAAGGCGTTGGGACCAAGGGGGTGTGGCCAATCGTTTGGGGCGGGGCTCTGCTGCTCTACTGGCAGTGCAGGTGGAGGTTAAGGGAGAGAGCTGCATCTAAATAAGAAAGCTTATTTCAATCTGTATAATTACCACTGGGTAATGAAAAACTCGCCCACCCTGCCACCCTCACTTAAGAGAAATCAATACACGTTTGGGAGTTTATTAGAACGCTTGAATCATGAGTTGGGTCTGGGGGAGAGCATCTGTGTACCAACAGTGCAATCTGAATTAATAACTAATCAAGTGAGGGGCGGGGCTACAGCACTTCTTTCTAAGTGGCTAGAGAGTTGCTACAGTTAATCTTTTGGGACTGGAGCCACTAATGATTTGAGTTTAGCCCTGCATGTTTGTGTTCTCACCAGGTGTTGAGTGGACCTGTCTAATGGGAGTTACTGGGTAAATGTTGGTTGCTGTAACTCAAGTGGTATTGACAAAAATAGTTTACTGGCTAATATAGTTCTCTCTCTTTCTTTATAGACACACACACACACACACACACACACACACACACACACACACAAACACTTATCTATCACATAAAAAAATCAATAAGGGTATCAACAATTAATACATAAGTATACTTAATTTACTTCAATATACAAAATAATATACCTAAATAAAGAACGTTGATGATGTTTTGGCCTAAGCCCCAGATATTGTCAAATCCCAGAACCCTCCTTGATTAGTGACAAGATTCAGAACACATATAGATAAGACTCTGGGCTTGCAGTTTCACCAACGTTAAATGACCAGTAACGTCTAACGAAACATGCCAGTCGCTAAGAGTATTAGCTCCTCCCACTTCACTGCTTTACGCAACTCAAAGGTCAGGTTGTTAACAACGACTCTAATCAGTCATGTTAAACAAGCCTGAAGGGCAACAAAAAACAAATATCCCACCGTGAAACCCTCATTCAACTCAGCCTCCAAAAGAGCAAAGGCACAAAGCGTTGAGATCAGCTACCTGTGTATGTGACACTTAACTTTTCCAGTTTTCAGCATTTTTTCCTGGCACATTATTCATCAATTTTGCCCCTCGAATTGATGGTGCTAAAAAGGCAAGTAATGGAAAGACAAAACAGCTATCCTTGAAATCGGTTAGCTAGCCAGGAATGATTAGGAATATAAATGAATCGCTCTGCTGTGGAAGTGGAATCATGGGTGATTGACTTTCTGATAAGACTTTTGCTGCCGAGGGTCAGAGGAGGAAGACGTCTGATAAAAGTAGCAAGGGAAGGCAGACGGGCAGTAACACATGCCCGGCTCAGGTGGCCCCGTTGCATTGTGGGAAGGAGGATGTGGGGGCTGCTCATCTATCTCATCGTCTGCACTCTCACCTGAAGTGATGGGGAGACGTCAGGAAGTCAGGCTGCTATTTCACGCCCTGTTAAGTACTAATGCTGTAACACACGTCTTGCTCCAATTTTAGGGAACAAGGCTCATTGTGGAGCTCAAGGGTTCATCTGTTATATAGAGAGAGAAACGGAGAGGGGGGAGAGAGAGGCTGGGTAGCCACCAGAGTCACCACATCACAATACAGTAGCACAGATGAGATAAACAAATGGCTTGCATCTCAAACACACACACACACACACAGCCTACTGTTGTGTTTTATAATAAACTAAATCCTATTGGCTAAAAAGGACAAGCCCCTCAATGTCCCTCGAGTTTTGAGCCTCCCTTTACTTCACACACCAGACAATATGACACCTCAGTCTGTGAGGGAAAGGCCTGGATGAAACTGCTCTCGAGGTGAAGGTCATGTCATTTATTTGTGTTTGCAGTAAACAGGTCTGAGGCAGACTGATAGGGCAGAGTTATTATCCTGAAGAGCACGGCCGTGATTGATCGCCCCTCGCTCAGTCGTAAGAGCTACAGGAGGACGCAGGGAACACCCAGCTAACAGGGAACGTTCTCAGAACACAGGCTAACGTTTTTTAAAACGTTTTTTCACAAACATGATCAAAAACGTTTTTCAGCAACCTTAGTAGACATTTTTTACCGTTATACATCATATATATCAAAAACATTATTCTTAAGTTGTTAGTGTAACACTTAAAAATGTTTTTTTAAAAACGTAGCTTTTAAAAACCAAGCAATAACGTTAATATGTCTAAATAACTGGACATTTTGAATGACTGGACATTTTCATTCATTTTGAAACGTTTTTGTTACTTAATGGAAATGTTGCGGAAACATTCTTACAACCTAAAATTGTTAGCTGGGCAGCCGCTCCCCCATTACACTGCTCCTCATAGCGAGAGGAGTGAAAACCCAGAGCTATCAGAGTCGACTGGAACCTTCTGATCCGAGACCTCATTACGCTCCACCTGTAGTGACTCGGTCATTTGACTGTAGTCTCTTTATAGACCGTGTTCAAGCACAGAGTGGGTTTTTTTAAGCCTGCTGTGAGCTAGGAAGTGCTCCACAGCTTTCCCCCTCTCTCTCTTTTCATTCTGCTTGCCAGACACGCTGTTTTTTTGCTGAGTCCACCTCAGCGCCCAAAGCTGTCTTGCCGGCTGACTGAAATTAGCCCACTGTAAGCCACGGCCATTTATACAGAACAAAACATATGGAGGCATGTTAGAGGATAAGGCTGCCAGATGACAGCGGGTGATGCTGGCTGAGAGATACAGAGGAAGAGGGAGAAACATGTTTATTTGAGTCACCAAAGGTTTATTCGAGTGTTTCTACAGCTCAGTGAGTGAGCTCAACTCTGAGTTACCTCAGCTCAAGAGAGTTCTTTAAGCAGAAGTGAGCGCATCTAAGGCCCTGGGAATACCAGTGAATGACAGTACATTATATATGGAGAACCGGCTGTGAGAAACATTCCAGCTTCTCTTATACATTTCTCCCATAAAGAACTATACAAGGCTGCTGTATTGATATACTTTGTATCACTGTAGATGTTCTAATATATATAATGTCCCATATATAATATAATGTCCTAATATTCAAAAGTAAACATTCTTAACCTCTTGTCGTTCCAACCTTATAGGACTTTCTTTTATAGAACATAAAGAAATTTCGCGAAAAAAATATTAATACAATAAGTATTACTTATTACACAATAAGTACTTATTACACAACTTATAAAGTACTTATAAGTACTTATTACACAATTATTACTTATTGTATAATAAGTAACACAATAAGTATTACTTATTGTATAATAAGTACTGGTGGTATCCCTATACCACCTGAGAGAAACACAAAAGCTTTGCGTAAACAACAAACAGTAATTCAAGTAATTATTTACCGCAAATCTTTTTAATCTTGCTAAAAGCAAGAAGAGCATCTTAAATTTGGCCTGGTCTTCACACCAAGCTATTGCATGTTTATAAAAACGTTTTTTGTATATGTGACTCATATTGTACTTTTCAATGTCTTTAGAACTTGACAACATACTTCCCTGTTCTCTCTCACTGAATGAAAACAGCAACGTAAGCATTCTGTTAAATGACAGACGAAAGAAAATCAGACAATTTGGAATGACGTGAGGATAAGAACATTTTTGGGTGAACTGTCCCTTTAAGAGTTGAAAGGCTAGAGAGCAAGTACATTTTCAATTTAGGGTGAACTGTCCCTTTAAGAGGTAAAAAGCTGGTGAATGAAATGAGACAGTCTGTAGAAACTCCAAATTTCATTTTGAAACATCTGCTGTGAGAAAATGTACTGCCAAAAAATGATAGGCAGGAACGTGGTTGTTAAGTGAGGTCTGTTCGCTGCCTAATGAGAGCTGCATGACAAGAGAATAAACATGCGTCTTGGCAGGTGTGTTGTGTACGTGCTTGTGTGTTTCATTGATTGTATAGACTGTGTTTGGTTCTGTATGTACAAAGCAACCACACATGAACATGACAAGAAGCTTAGCTATTAGCTATTACCAACAGAAAAAGATAGCTCTTCAGTGTAACCCTCCAAAACAAAAGAGCAGAACCCTGAATCCAGCACCCATGCTGTTTGGGGTGTGTGTATGAGAGTGTGTATGAGTGGATATAAATCAAAGAGAGCTCTCAACACACACACACACACACACAGCAGGGCCGTGCCAGGGCGCGGGAAAGCAAAAAGGGCCCGGCAGTCTACCTGTGATGGCAGAGGTCCTCATCATGGGGGAAGATTAATGCCGGCACTCTGAAGCAGAGCGAATCCTGCGCTTAATAAGGTACAAACAATTGCTTCCATTTTGTTTGCTATCAAGGGAAAACTAAACTCGGCTGCTGCGGTGCATTTTTTAAATTCTCGATGTGAATATGTTGAAACCAACTTGGAAGGGCAGAGGTAAAACCACAGCGCAAGGTTTCTTTCCTAAGCGCGTCCATTATTTGTATCTGCGTGTGCCGTGACGCAAACGTGCAGTCCCAGCTAACAGGGAACGTTGAATAACGTTCTCTCAAAGTTCTCTTCTCTGTTCTTTCCAAGTAATCAAAAACTTCATATAACTTCGTATAACACATCAAAAAACATTATTCTTAAGTTGTTAGTACAATGTGTTTGAAAATGTTGCAGAATTAAAAACGCTCGAGTAACGTTCTCAGAACCAAGCGACAGCGTTACAATTTACAAAGAAAAAACATAAAATTTTCCTTCATGGAAAAGTTAGGGAAACTTTCTTACAACCTCAAATTGGTAGCTGGGACAAACCTTGTTTTTAAAGAACACCCATTATTTGTAATGGTGTGTATGGTGGTGCAGACATGCGCCTCACCTCCACTCCCTGTACTTTCAGCTTCATGTGATCCTCCCGCGTGGTCTTCCCATCTTTCCTCTTCTTCCAGCAGTAGCCGTCCTTTCTGTACTTCACCTTCTTCCTGTTGTACAGTATCATCGACCCATTCTGTGGCCTAGATCCAGACGAGAGGGGAAAAAGGAGAGAGGAAGGACAGAGGAGTTGGGGTGGGGTGGGAGAGGAAGAGGAGGAAGAAGAGGAATTTTAGTACGGAGGAATTCACTGACACGTATGATAAACTATGATCTCAATGCATCTCAATGGTAATAGCTGTTTTTGAAATTGAGTGTGATTTGCTCTTTTTGCTGTAATCTTTACATACACTGCTTTGTTAAAGGGATAGTTCATCCAAAAATGATATTTTTTTCCATTAACTCACCCTCATGTCATTACAAACCTATATTTTTATCTTCTGTGGAACATAAAAGTAGATATTTTGAGAAATGTCTCAGTGGTTTTGTGTCCATTGACGGTAGAAGTCAATGGGTGCCACTGTTGTTTGGTTACCAACGTCCTTTAAAATATCTTCTTTTGTGTTCCTCAGACGCAAAAGTCATACAGGTTTGGAATGACATGAGGGTGAGTAAATAATAGAAGAATTTTCATATTTGGGTGAACTGTGCCTTTAAAAACTGGAATACTTAAGTATGGCTATAGCAAGGCTATTACCTACAGTCCATTACCTGTTTGGACAGTTTGAATTAAAGATTACAAAAAATGCAATTATTAAATATTTTCAGTGATGCATTGTTTACAATAAGACCAGGAATGTGTATAAAGAAAGTTTATAGGGTCAATTTTCAGCTTGTGTTAGCTCTAAACGTACTGAAACTTGGCTTTGTTTACTTGTCAAGGGAAAAAACGGTATATTTTATACAGACCGACGACCAGCGCCTGAGCAGTGGCTCGTGCGCGCAAACGATCGCTGGAGTACGTCCCGCGGGGAAAACATGCGGAAAAACATCCTCAACATTTCATTCATAATTCATTTTGGCTTTACCATTGCACTGCCCTCTGGTTGGTAATGATAGTACGTGCGTATCTGAAGAGTTCCCGGTTTGCTTCTCTTTATGACAGTACACATGTTCCCCAACACCTAATAATTGCAGGGTGAGAAGGTATTGCGAGAATCCGCCTTCACACCCGAGCGCTCTGAGTTTGCGTACACACAGCGTCTGAGATGCACACTCAGTAAAAAGCTACAGGCAAACGCATTAATGTGCATCTACGGCTGGCAGAGTCTGGTTAGGTCCCAGGAGGCTGCAGTTTTGTTGCTTGAGAGCTGAGGAGTGTGGGAGTTCTGGCGCTTCAGCAAAGTCACAGCCACGAAACCAGATGCAGTTAACGTCTGTTAGCCAGCCATCACTCTACCTCAGCACGGCAGCTAACATATTATACTTTACCTATTCCTCTCTCTCTCTCTCTCTCTCTCTCACACACACACACACTCACTCCCAATGTACCCAAACAGCCGTGCCTCACTGGAAGCGCAAGTCATCGTCTTCCTGCATTGTCTTGTTTATTTTATCATTCTTCCTGGCTCAGATTTATTTATAATACTGCATACATCAGTTTGCAGCTCAGCTCATGGGGCGTCTTGTTTATCTTGCAATTGCTCATCAATCATTTCCGGGGACGAGTCTCGGGGGCCGATGGGGCCCCTCTCTCCCCACACTGTGGCCCCTGACAGCACCTTTTAATTAGAGATGCCAGTCAAAATCTGTCATGCACAATCCTCTATCCCTCTCCCTCAACCGATTTGTCAAGTGCCAGGGGTAGACGGCGGTTTTGCCCATCTCTCTTTTATTCCCCC
Organism: Botia almorhae; assembly: GCA_036877575.1. Taxonomy (NCBI): domain Eukaryota; kingdom Metazoa; phylum Chordata; class Actinopteri; order Cypriniformes; family Botiidae; genus Botia; species Botia almorhae. Next base: position 45,192 of record JAZGTJ010000912.1, read on the forward strand.
CTTTATACAAAACCACAATTTGTCATCTGTTGACCTTAACGATAATTAATTCTGCTTCTAATCCCACCTCCAATCTCTCTTTGTTTCCAATTCCATCATGTCGTCTTGTAGGACCCTTCATCCTGCGCTTCTCCTTTCATTCAACTTGCTGGTCTCTTCTGTCTGAATGTCATTCTGAAAGACTTCCTGCTGCAATGCATCCATTCTTTCCCTCTGTGTTTCTCTCTGAGCCTGGGACCATGTCGATGCTGTTTAAGTCATTAATCTGCTGCCTGTGATGCCTGCTGTGGGACTGAGCCCGAGACACAAGGACAGGAAGTGGCACGAAAGAAGCGGGAGGAAAATCTCGGAAGACTCAAAAAGTTACAATAACCTAATCAGATTTCAAGCACACCACTCCAAAGACACGCGCATTATTAGCGCGCTGTTGTATATTCTGTACTCTTATTTAACCATTAGGGGACGTGGATGCAGGCCGCATTTTGATGTTCCGTACGTGCTATTATAAATCATTAGTCTATGCACATGGGGCAGACAGATATCTTTTTACAGTAGCAGTTGTGAGATTTTTTTTTACAGTAGCAGTGGTAAGTTTTTTACAGTAGCAGTTGTGAGGTTTTTTGTTTACAGTAGCAGTTGTAAGTTTTTTACATTAGCAGTTTTGAGGTTTTTGTTTACAGTAGCAGTGGTAAGTTTTTTACATTAGCAGTTTTGAGGTTTTTGTTTACAGTAGCAGTGGCAAGTTTTTTACAGTAGCAGTTTTGAGGTTTTTGTTTACAGTAGCAGTTGTAAGTTTTTTTACAGTAGCATTGTGAGGTTTTTGTTTACAGTAGCAGTTGTACGTTTTTTGCAGTAGCAGTGCATACACCCCACCATGGTCTATAACATATGGAGAAATCTCTCCATCATCCTGTACATACACCCTCTCGCTCCGTAAACATCTCTGTGTTTTCTGAAAAAAAACAGCGCAGCACACTTCAAATGTTTGCAAAACCTGTGCATATCGCGCATGTACCTGCAAAGCTAAGGGTAAAACAACAAACGAATCCTCGTCTTACAGGAGTAAAAATGAGAAAAGGCAGAAAATTCATGGGGTTAGGACCTCACCCTCGCCCGGAAAGCTTGTGGAATCGGGGTGTGGTTCAAAGGTCAAAGGTCACCATGCCTGCCTAATATGCTCTGCAAAGCATGAGTTACGCACTGTTCCTTTTCCCCCCACTCAGAAACATTACAAACGCACCACTTTTTCATTTGAGGGACTAGAAGGAAAGCATGGAAGCTTCGCACCTCGAGTCACGCCCATGCGCGAGACAGACCACGAGCGCTACCTGTGAGATTTCTGTCCTACCGTCTGTGTACATAAGCCATTCAATTACACACAGCAAAATTATACATATTTATATGTTGCGGTGAAATGCCAACGTCCCTGTTATCAAGGCACCACGACAGGAGGCCCATGTGTCTCCGAGGCCCAAACGTGACCGATTAATATGGAAATTTATCGCGCATTTCTACAGAACAACTCAGTCTCACCAGGTTAGCTGAGGGGATAATCAGCTTTGGCCTTCAGTCTGCACACAGACTCATCCAGAATCTCAAGAGAGCCTTCATTTACCGAAGATAATAACATTCACATCTTTAGTTTAATCATTCAATATGACTGGCCAATGAGTGAAGGCCCAGGCAAACGAGAATGTGACTAGCAATAAAATAACAGCTGTATGTCTCACATTCTCAAACGATGTCCCAGCTAACAGGGAACATTCTCAGAACGCTGGCTAACAGAAACATTGATCTTCAGTCGTTTGTAGAATGTTTTAAAAACCTTACTTTAGCATTAAAAAAACGTTTGCATACCATTCATACAACTGACAATGTTAGTACAGCGCCTAAAAAAACGTCCAAAAAAAACCTGTTTTTACATTTCTGTCACTTAACGTTAGAGAAAACAACCTAAAATTGTTAGCTAGGGTTACAACGTCACTAAAATTCTGTCCTGTCGTTCAGAGGTGAACTAGTAATTTTTTCTTTACACTTAATGGTTTCAAAGATAAAGAGATGAGATGAGTACAAAAAACGTTTAAAATTATGTTTACATGACATTTAAAATATATCAGATGTACTAACACGAGATGAAAACACTGATTATATCAACTGCCTAGTAAAAACTGATTTATTCTGCAAAATACAAGTCACTCCCTAACGGTGGCCACCACATTGAGGTCACATGACCATCGTTTAACTGCATTAGCAGCAAGTAAAAATGTTTACTTTTACATAATGCTGCATCCAAGTCGACTGGTGTCTATATAAAGTCAATCAAAATGACTTAAAACTGGTAATTTTTACAGTACGACTCCAATCTCTCTTATAAAGTTGAATTGTAATTGAGCCATGGAAGGATTGAGTTTAAATCAGTCTTATGAAATTCCCTTTTTTGTTCCAAGTATGGAACCATATAAATAAAAGTGGCAAAAAAGCCAAACACTAAATTAAAAAGAAAAAATCTAACAGCAGAGGGAGAGATCTGTACTGAAACATCAAAGAGAGATCTGTACTTCAACATGAATCAATACTTTCTATTATGTTGTAAATGAATGTAGAACATTCATTTTCAAACGAAAATTCAGATCAATCAAAGACATGGAATAAAAGACCAATATGACGACAATTTTACCAGAGGAATATAAACAGTCATATAGACAGTATTACTCTGAAAAGATGATGAAGTTGTTTTGCTGTGATATTTGCAATATTCTAATATACAGAGGCCTCAAAAAATTAAACATACTTAAAAATGTATGAATTTTATTGCCTTGGATAACAAAACATCAAACCAAACGGCATATGCAAACAACTGCCTTGTTCGCAACAAAACTACTTCTTGGCGATTTTACGATTAATTGCACCCATCTGGCCCGGAAGTCACTTTTATTGGATGTATGAAGTTAGTTTTATACAGGTGTAGTTCATCACATTAACTATGGACATGTACTTTCTGACACCCAGGAAAGTGTCTTCATTTTGAACGGTATATCTACTGTTTCATAATTTAAAACCTATAAAAACGTCGTTCTGTGTAGCGTTTAGCTTGAGAAGTTTGCAGGCGCTACAGTAACTTTCTTTAAAATAAATGCCAATTGGTTTGATGTGTTGCTCTCTAATGCAATAACACTCATACATTTTTAATTGTGGTCTAAGTGTCCAAATACTTTTTTGGGGCCACTGCTGCTCTGAGACTGATACGCCCTGAAGTGGAGCGGGAGAATTACAGCCACAGCATCTGTGATGAAGAAAAGTTGTCATGCAAGTACATTAGAGAGGGTGAAAATGTTTGCCTGGGTGATCTAGTGGTACTGAAGGACCAGAGAAGGCAGTTCTTCTAAAGCGCTACAATTCCCTCGGAAAGAACAGGCTGTTTGATTAATGCAACACTTGTTGTTTTTCTCTGCTCCCGACCTGTGAGTATATACACAGGTGTGTGTTTGTGTGTGTGAAAGAGAGAGAGAGCTTTGAAGATCAGGGAGGCTGAAGCCAGTCTCCACAGGAGCGAGTAAGCATGTGTCATCAATTACCCATCAGGCTTTGCAGACGGCACATCTACTAAACCCCAGTTACAACCAACCAACCAACGTGCACACGGATACACACATCACTCACACGGACACATAATGTGCACCATAAGAATGGACTTAAACAGATGCATGCACAGATACTAACACACACACACAGAATATAAGATAAACCACACACAGCATCCAGCACTGGTGTGCATCACACACAGACAGCAGCCTGTCAATCCACTAAATCAGCATTCAGCCCACCATCCCTCCAGTCATAATGACAGCCTGAGAAACACACACACACACACACATACACACACATGTCTGGAAGGGTCCACAGGCTTTACTCAGCATATAATTCTACTTCCTTTGCAATATCATGTCATGTGTTAAAGGTCTGCTACCCTGGTCAGTGTTTTATGTAGCATGTGGTTTGGGTATTAGTATTATACATATTTTATGTTTTAATTAAAACATAACTCTTTTAGCATACACCAACCATCTTCAAGTCATTAAAAAACTGCATCTACACGACTGGACGAGAAAAGTAGGAGCTTTCAAATATAGTATTACGTTTTTTTGGTAAGGAATTTCACCTTTTTGTAGCGCAATCTGTCAAGTGAAACCCAAATTGTTTTTGGTTGCAATTAGCACAAAAGACAATTATCCGAACGTCAACAGACTCCTTAAACAAGAGTCAGTGTGAATGCGAGCTGATGTGCAGATAAGCAGACACATCCATCGGGAAGTGATGTATGTGTAAAACTGTTTTAAATGTAAATCTTGCACAGCCCTGAGATTAAGATGCAGCAGCTGCATCTCCTGCGACGTCTCACATAATGTTTCACCCTCAGAATCTGCCTCTCACCCCTCAGAATGCTTACGTGTGAAACATGCGTGTGCTGTATAAAAGACTGACTTCACATACAAAAGCTACTTTGACCTTGAAATCATAAAAAAAAAAAAAAGTTTCAGGATTTTGAAAAAGGCAAAACAACATTATGACAAAATAAAAACTTAAGATTAAGTATTTCTTGGTCAATTACCAAATATTTAATAAGCGCTCTGTCATGAAAGCAAATGAGGGACATAACAAAAAATTAAAAATACCAAGAAATGTTAATTTTTGGATTTAACGTTTCACACAATTTAATTTTTTTTAATTTATTAACATGATAATTTAATTTGTAATGATAACAAAAATGTAATAAATTAGATCAATGCAAAACAGAGCCACGTAAATTCAGCTTTTTGCACCTCACTGCATGTGTAGGAGAGTTAATGATGAGTCAACTAGATTAGTTAGAACTAAGGTTTGTTTTTAAATGTACTGTGTTCAATGACACAGTCATACAAACACAGGCAATGCTACACAGTGAAGGCTGAACCTGACCTCCCATCCAGGTGAGCAATCTCTCTCTCTCTCTCTCTCTCTCTCTCTCATATCTGATTGCCTGAAAACTGATGCTCTTCCCTTCCAGCACACAACAGATGTTCCAGGCCCAGCTATCGTGGTGGGACAACAGCGAGACGATTCAAAAAGAATATAAATTATGATGATTTACACAACATCTCGGCCTACGAGGTGCGTTTATCTGTACCCGAACAGCCCCGCAGACGGAAAGTTCAGCCTAACAACTGCTACTGATGTACCAGCTGATATTCAGACCTGAGAGAGGACAGATCCAGAAAAAGAGAGAGAGAGAGAGGGACTGCGAAAATAAGATGTAGTTATGACATCACACTTTCTATTGGCGATGGGACTGCTGCCTGATCTCCGCTCGATGGTTCACGATGTTGCCTGCTGGGCCATTCTCTCTGCTGAGGAATGACACTGCTGTAGCCAGCTTTAATTAAAGCTTTTGAAGAGCAGGCAGGCGTGCATGAATAAATCACCGAACAGGCTGGCATCAAAGCATTGGTCGATGCGGCTCGGGAGGCTGGGCCTGTGTGGGGTGGGCCTCATTCTTCAAAAGGGCCTCTCTCAGGCTGTCCAGTGCCTCCCACAGGGTGGCCAATTCATTTCTTTTCCAGTGTTTCGTGAAACGCTTTCGAAACATTCTTTCAATCTCGCAGGACCCACAGCATTACGGCAACACAGTAAAAGGGTGTCGCACGCGTGCATGCGCTGTTGCAAATGCAAATCGCAGCAGAGGCGCATAAGTATTTTTTAATCCAATCTATTACAATCACGTTTCTTGCCCCATTCCTAAAACACGCTGCACGCGCTCGGTAAATTGGCTGTTATTTGCTAATTTTGGTGAACGGAGACGGGCGTGTTTTTTGGGTGTGGGATTATTGTAAATAAGATCTATCTGCTTTTCTTTCCTCTGCTCTGAGCGTGCTGTTTGCAGTCTGATTTCTCGCAGCCGTTACTTATAATGACGTTCGGTGAAGAGGATACTTTGTACTCTCAATAAAACGCGGGTGCGCGGGAATTGCTCAGCGCCTAATTTCATGTAGCAGCTCGCAAATATCTGAACCCTCCAGAGCTTTTCCTGCGCTCCTGCTAAAAATAGCCGCGCAATTAAATCTAAAACTGCCGCGGCGGTGGAAACCTCACAGAACCGGAATCGGCTAGAATTTTACCGCCATTTCCGATTCTGCATACGACTATTTAACAACGAGCGTAATGCAACTTCACGCTACATAAAAACAAGGTTCCTTCTCTGCAGGCTTCTTTGATGGACGTGTCGTACATTAGCACCATGAGCACCATCGCTAAGATTTCCTCCAGGAATATCAACAACAGGAAGTAGAACCGTCTCTGAGTCACCGTGGAGACCGTCTATCCTCCAGAGAAAGTGATGTGAGAGATGGGACATCTATCATTCCTGGAGACGTGGAGATTCTATTTCTTTTTCTCTCACGTAATAATTTCAGGCGCGACGTGGTGCTGACACTCATCGAGAGAGAGAGAGAGACAGAGAAAGTGAACGCAGGCTTTTTTGTAAGCGTTTAACAGCTAGGAAGAGCAGCTGGAAGGAGGCCTGTTAGGTGATCGCATCATTCCTCCACAGCAATTCAAAGATCCGGTTGAACACTCTTCGCTCCCCTGTAATAACCTGGCAAATAATGCAGGAAAAATGGTAAAGCCTCTTGTTTACAAGCCACACTAGATTTGTATTTCCAGATGAAAATCACAGGGTGAGGCGGCAGTAGAGGAGTGTTAAAGTTTTGGGCACGGTTTAGGTCTTGGGCTCTGATGAAAGTAACGCCTAGAAAACTAAAGATTAAAAAATAGCTGTAATATTACATGCAACAATTAAAAAGGCGTCATTGCTGTCAGTTAGACTCTGAATAATATCTGAATGAACCAAAGATCTTTAAATCGTAACCTTCGATTTCTGAAACGGTACAACGCCTAAAAACAAATGATCTATAGAAGGCACTGAATGAAGTCTGTATGTTAAGACGTTTCAATGACATTTTGTGAGTGAATCGTTACAGAAAATCGCGCAGAAGAATAGATTGTTTGAGGAACATCAATACAGAACTGTGAATGATAGAAAGATAAACGAGACAGATTGCTTTGACTGTAAAATTCCATGTTCCGGAGTCCTCACGTTTTCAATATTACTGACTGATGATAGAACAGACTGTCCTTTGGCCTCCCATCAGATCAGACGTCAATCTAAGCTTTATAGAGCACGTGGGCATGAACTTCACCCATTAAACTCCAGTCCATTTCATCAATCCCTCACCTTATAGACACATACTGATGACTTATAATAATGCTGTTCTGCAGGAAAAGAGACAACAGAAAAAACTGAAACAAAGAAAGAAAAAGGACAAAAAAGACAGACAGAAGAAAAACAGACAGACAGAGGAAAGAAAGACAGAAAAAAACAGAAACAAAGGAAGAAAAAGAACAAAAAAGAAAGACAGACAGACAGAAAGAAAGACAGAAAGAAAGGTCTACAGAGATTTGACCTGTAGAGCTGTATAGATATAGATCTGTGGAGCTGTATACATGTATAGAGCTGAAAAGCACAGATTAGACAGAGTGAGAGAGGAGGGCTGAGTGAGAGAGATTGTATATGAGGGATATACTGCATGATATGGTGTCTAAGGTCATCTGGAGAAGCTACAGTTGAGTTGCATCTCTCTCTGGGTGGTAGAGCGAATCCAGAGTCTATCTCACCTTTCACCCATCAGTCACGACCCTCGCACGCCCCACCGGTGCTGCACACATAATTGGAGATCGGAGAGCAGCACCCAGTCAGTGATTCACACTTGTGCACAAACAAACACAAACACACACACACACTTGTTTTTCAATCATGACTTTCCATTGACATCAAGACTGCTCGCTAGATTCTGGGACTAGAGCTCTCAGGTCTCCACTCAGCAACCCAGTTAACGGGGAACGTTCTCAAAACGTTGGCTAACGTTCACTTAAAGCTCTTTTAAAATGATCAAAAACCATTCTTGCAGTAACTTTAGGAGAATTTCATTTAACACTATATATCATATATATCAAAAACGTTACTTTTTGGAGTTAGTGGAACGTTATAAAAACGTTACTGAATTAAAATGTTAGTAATGGAAACGTTATGAAAACGTTTTTACTACCTAAAATTATTAGTTGGAAAACCGTTTCCAGGACAAGTACATTTTTCCGTGTATGTTTGTTAGCAGAAGGATCACAGAATACAGCGAATACAGAAAGAACATCTCAAATGCTCATTGTCTCTCTGTACTTTCCTGTAACACATCACTACATTTTTGACAAGCACCCAGAGTCACCTCACAGAGTGTTCTGTACCCAACCTCATTTTCTCATGGAGAACAAGAACCGGACAGAAGCACTGCTGACATTTGAACCTTGTCTTTCCACATGTTCCTCATCTCTCCTTCTAACTTTCGATGGATGAGTTTCTCTGTTCTGCTATCACAGCTCTGCTGTACAAGGAAGCACATTTTAACAGCCCCACTGAGAAACCTTCAACTCACAGTCGTGGAACAAATACTGAAAGAGAAAACAGATGCCTACCAGGCAGTGCTGGAAGCTCCCTGGTGGAGCTTCATGGTGAGGCCTGCTCCAACGTGTTAACCCTGATGTTTGGTTTGGGATCTGAGAGACCCCACAGCCCTTCCTCAGAAACATTCGTAATCTTATGAGAACTGACTGTAATATTAACATCCTCCATGAAAAATGTACCAGTGGTTTATTAGTTCACTGCAACATTACATCATTAAATTAAGCCTACTAACTTTTGATTAGGTCAGAGAAGCACATTAAAATAATTTGTGGGGAAAACAAGAGGTTAATTTTAAAATCACTGTTATAATGGAGTCTGTGGGACCCCAAACATAATAAAGTAAATCTCAACAGAACACGAGGGTAAAGCTGCGATCTGTAACTTTCGGCTCTCTGTTCGAAACATAAAATGAAAAGTTACTTGCCGAGTTATTTTCTTAAACGTGGATGTCGAGTTTAAATTCTAAGCAACTGCTGAATAAACAAACTACAAATTCTCCACCATCCTCAGCAACCCAATATGTGATATAGTATCTGAGTCTTATTCCTTCTGTTCGCAGACGTGATGTAAACACACAGATAAAATTATAAATCATTAATATAAACTATTGCGCACACGGAATAGTGGACCATTCTAAACACTGATCTGTTATGTACTTGCTCAAGAATTAATTCTTGCTCATTTTTGACCTAAAAAGGTACAAATGGAGAGCTGGGAGAAAGGCATATATATATATATATCCACATATGTGAATGAAACCAAATATGTGTCATGTGTCAGAAGCACCAGCTGAGCAGCTGGATGGTCTTCCTTTGGTCTTGGCTGCTTCACCTCTGGCCTGGGAGTCAGAAAGCTCGTCTTCCTCCTGCCAGGAATGATGCGGTAGCTTTAAAACCAGAGCTACTGAATGATGGAAATGGACTTTTGTTGGATGAAATCACGGGCTGTTGGAATTAAACACCCTTTCTTGACATTTAGCCCTGCGCTCCACACGTCAGAGCTCACAGAGGCATTGTGGGTAATTTTCTCTCCCACTACGAATCGGTTCAGCTTGAGAGATGTGTGCGCTCGTCTACGAGCGTGCGCGTGTCTGTCAATAGCGCAATGCACAGTTTAAGGGGGAAACCTGCCACTCACTTGTCTCCAGAGGGAGAACAGACGAGAAAGAGAGATCGAGAGGAGGAAAGAGACGACTAATGAGGCCGAGTAGAGAGCAAAGACTGCGCTGTTCCCATTGTCATGTAGAGGAAATGGCAGTGAAACTGACAAAGGGGGCCAGACACTTTAAGACTGCCATTAAACTTTCCTCTGGATGCAGTTTACGACCGCCTTTGTGTGTCGGAGGAGAAGGGGATCGTAAAGCAATGCTTTGTCTAGCTGCGATCGATTTATTTCCTTCGTTAGGGCCGTGACATTGGCCGCTTATGATGTCCTCGTGACTGTAATTATACAACTGTTTCTGCTTTATTGACAGAACGTTGTTATTTTAATTAGGCTTTATTGGTTTGCAGCAGTCGCAAGAGCAAGTAACAACATCAGACCGGGATGATCAATGACAGATGTATTTTGGGAAACGATGAGGACCAGTTATGGATCGGGAGGGGACTCAGGGAGAAGAAGCTGATTGGCTGTGAGGGGGACGGTGAGCTTTTACACAACAGTGTTTATTCACAAGGGCCCCTGGGGGCCCCTGACTGCAAATAGACGAGTGAAGGGGACACAGGACAGAGACTCTGGTGGTAGTAACAGTATGTGTGTGTATGGGTGTGTAGGTGTTACAAATGAGTGAGCGGCCAGTCGGCAGGAGGTTTTGCACTGCTGTGTGTGAAGGTGACCTCCGGGGGGTAAGGGGCCACCTGCTTGCTGGGACGAGGTGACAGCGGCCCACCTGTCCTGACGGCGAGCCACAGAACGCCCATCTGCACCCCGCAGGACGTCCTTTCCCCCAGGGCTCGCTGACCGCCGCTGTCAGCTCCTCCAACAGGCCGACTGCCTGTCGTCCCACTGACGCCCAGCAGAGCGGGCGGTAGCGAGACACGCAATTGGCCGGCTGGCAGCAGCCTTGTCCCCACATTGCCTTGAACTCCTGATACCTTTAAGCATGCAGTAATGATGAGTCATTCATAAGGTGGGAGTTTAGAGTTGATGGAGTGGTCTGAGCATACACATCCTGGTTGGAGATTCGTCAATGCCTCGCCTTCAGATAAAACTCTGCAGGAGTCTGCTGTAACCCATTTTTTATTATTTTTAGCTAATTTCACCGCAGTCAGGCAATATCGCTGTTTTTCAGTATCGCCACACGTGCAAAAACACAAGCACATACGCAGTTTTGACCTCACTCTGTCTCATCGTGGGTTTCTGTGACCTGTTACCTCACTCTTCTGGGTTCTTCGCCTCCATCCCCCTCCCAACATCATAATCTGCTCAGCAATCTATGAATGCTAAACAGTGTTGTTGGCACATCATGCTAATGAATAATGGAAAAATGGATTAAGTGTTGGCACATTACGCTGGTGAATAATGGATAAAAAAAGTTGTTAACCGTTTTTATTAAAACACTGAAGAGACATGAACAGTTTTCTTTCAGCTTTATGTCACTGTCTCCGTTAAATATACTTGAACAAACACTGAACTTAACATCTTTAATTAAAGAAATGAAAACAAAGTGAATTACGTACTGCAGACTGCGCTTACAAAGACCATTTTAATTAAAGATTTCGAATAAAAAAAGCATATATGAACTACTAACGTTAAAACAAATGCATTAAAAAACAATAAAATTGTATACGACAGAAACTGAAACCTCGACATGACTATTGGATGCTTAAAAAATAAGCATTCGGGTCTCTTTTCTTATGTCATGGATTTCTGATGTTAAGTATCTTCATACACAAAACGTTCCTGTTGGGTCATTGACTAACTGGGCGGCAAGGCAGCTGTCTTGGGTTTCACTGACATATGCAGTTCATCTTTTCATTGTGTGGTTGTGTTTTTTCCTACTCTACAGAAACAGTGACGCAAATCTGAAGCTCTTTACAGCAGTTTTCAATCAAAACTTTCAACATTGTTATCCATAATACATTAGTATTAGGGGCCAAAATGTAATCCATTTTTCTTCATTATTTATTACTTTTAGAGAATGTGCCAGCAATAACAATCAGTATTCAACGAGCAACGCTCAGATTCGATCAGAGAGAGAGACAGACAGAGAGAAAGAGAGAGAGAATCAGAATAGAAAAAATCATCACCCATATTAGGAAAAATGTGCAATGTTTTTGTTTTCATTTGCTAAATCCCCATATTTGTATAAACAAGTCAGACAAATTCAAATATTGACCTTCACTAATTTCTCCCTGTCACTATTGCGTGCTGATCCACAGAACACAGTGTTTGTAATCAATCACACTGGGCTCGGGCCCTAGAACTGCTGATAGTTGTGGAGGGAAAGGCCGGCTAGCTACTGCTCCAGACTACCGCCCTCTCCTCTTCCCACTGTTCTACATGATTGCCTGTTGAATCTGTGTGAATCAGCCTCAAGTCTGGCTGGCTCTTTCCAAAAGACACGATGATATCTTTACCCATGCAGCAAAGATATCACAGGGAGAAGCTGATTAACTGCTCTGATGCGTCAAGAGCTCAAGGTTTGCAAAGCTCTTTTGAAGCTCTGAGAAGTGAGAAGTTAACCCCTAAAAGTGCCTTCATCTTTGAGAATGTGTCTGGACTCCATCATGGACCACAGAATTCAGAGCTGATTCTGGGGTTCCGTATCCATGTGGTAATTTATTTAAAAACGGGTGAATGAGAGTGCTGTGGGTGGTTGCCAGGGTGTTGCTATGCAGTGCTCTGGTTGTTTTTTTTAACTCCTGAGGAAAGCGCTTTTCTACAGGATTCTAAATGTGTCCAGAGTATAGTGAAGATCAGAATGAAAGTGATAAAATAGTGATAAAGAGGTGCTGTACGGGGACTCAAGGGCCTTTGAAATGAAGCTGTTCTCCCTGGACTGTTTGAATAGCAGGCTACACTCTCTGCATCTGTCCCCCAGTGCTGCTCCATCAGCCAGCGTACGCTCCGATTGGCCATCCATGCACCAAGCACCTTGTGCAGCATCTAAAACGCAGGGTCCGTTCGTGTTAGCATAGCACTTTTGCCAATAATGACCACCCTCAGCCCCCAAGACCCTCCACAAAGAAAAGCACAATACCACATCAGCAACTTTTAGTCAAAGGCATTCCTCACACAGGGCCGATGAAGGGCCCTCTCCAGGGGCCAGCCATGCTCTTTGTGGCGGTCCAGGGCAGTTATTTTGTCCTCCACTGTGAATTGTTCAAGTGGCTTCGCGTCTGAAATATTAATGACTATTTTGCATGAGTTTAGCTGCTTTTCTGATTGCGTGCTGTGTATTCAGCAGCATACAGGTTTTTTTAGAATACAAGGCTGGACGTTATAACATTCGTTTCTTTTTGTGTAAACACCATATTTGTGCAGTTGATGATTATTTTATTTTATTGAAACTAAAACTATTAAAACATTTTTGTTAACTGAAAATATAGGAATAAAATATAACTTGTAAAGCTTAACCTAAACGAACAATTAAAAATGTTGTCTTAACAATAAACTTAAGTTTAGGCTGAGGCACCGACATTATTAACTGAAAATAAAAACTAAAACGTAAAAACAAAAATAATGACACAACAAAATGTAGAAAACTAAAAATATAAAAATGAAACCTATTTGAAAATATGAATAGAACTTAAATAAAACTAACACAAGCATAACAACTCAGTACAGTATTTAACGTCATTAGCGACTGACACGAAATGTTCCACACAACAGTAATCGCACACCGTGCCTTACACAAAGACCTGACTCAGCACTGATGACATAATACTCCAACAATCATAAATATACACAAAAACGCTTCTCTTAAATATACTTCTCACTGAGTTTGTCGCAATGAATTATGGGATTGGCTTTTCCATTAAGGATAGTTGTAATGCTGCCTTACAATTTAGTGAGGTTTCCCACAAGGCAGCATAATTAGGTGGCCAGTCTTTAGTTGTCACATTGAGGACGGATCCGTGATGCCTGAAAATAACAGAACATCTATTTCTCTGCACTATGACCAATCTGCTATTATTTTCTGGAACAGGCCACAGTTTTGACGGTGGTGATACAGTACAGATACAGTATTCACAAGGACAACTGTCCCTCCAATGTCAATGCAAGAGAGAGTGTGATAGCTGCCAGGATGAAAGGGTTCACAGGAGACCCGGCCAACAATTTTTGGTTGTAAGAACGTTTCCCTAACATTTCCATTAATGGACAAAAACATGACAAAATCTCATTTTGTAAATTCTAGGGATGTTTAAAACATCCAGCTTTTAAGACGCTGTATTAACATAATCGCTTGGTTATCTAAATGTCATTTAAACATTTTTTAATTCTGTAACAATTTTTAATTGTAACACAATTGTAAAAGTTTCCACCCACTACTTAAGAATAACGTTTTTTGATACTTACGATACGTAACGCTAAAAAACGTTCTACTAACGTTACCGCAAGAATGTTTTTGATAACTTTCAAAGATAACTTTTGAAGAATGCTAGCCAATGTTCTGAGAGCGTTCCCTGTTAGCTGGGAAGACAGGAAGTGTGTCACATATGAAGTAACAGTGAGATGCACAGAGTCGATCTCATTACTGTCAGACACACGGCGTACCTTTAGGGTGCAGGTGACCGTCACATGGACTGAGCTAATCATTCAGTTTTAATCACCGGGATATTCCTCTCCTCTCTCTCTCTCTCTCTCTCTCTCTCTCTCTGCTGTGGCCTCTGCCGAGGTCCAGCTCATTTTATTCTAATTGCCTGCGCCCTCAGCTGAGACTGCTTTGCCTCATTGTCCTCATCCTTTCTCCATATTTCATCTTCTCTCTGCCTCTTCCCGCTGAAAAGACCGGCTCAGATCTGTGCCATTTCACAAGCTATTCTAGGCTGGTTTATGCTGGTTAGTGCTCCAGCTTAAACCTACTGTTTACTGGTCAACAAGCAAGCTTTTTTGGTGAAGCTGGTTAAATTAGGAAGCTTCAGTCAGCACTTACCAAAAAAACTGCCTTACAATACATTTGTAACATACTGCAATACATTTGGAAGTGTATTGAATAAGGGTAGTAGGTAACAACCCTTTAAGGTTGTTAACTCGTTTGTGCCAAATTAAAGCTCAAAGTCAAATTGTGAAGGTGACCAATCATGTGTGACGTACATTTTCCCTTTATTACCTGATCAACAATCAACTTTTTTTCCCGACTAATTTACAACCGTAACACTTACTTATCTTACTAAGAACGTCATTAAGTTTCAAGCTTAAAAAGCTGACGCCAGGTTGCAGGAAATCTATATCTAAAATAAAAAAAGGAACTTGATGGGGACAACAGCGCACTGGCATCTAAAACACACCATATAGCTCCTGTCCAGCGATGCTGGCCTGTTCAGCTGCGTTCTTCACGAGCACCTGTCACACTTTACCCCTTCACCTCAGGTCCCCGCCACCCCCCTCCTCGCCCTCGCTCGCCACGTCTCGCCTTTTCTATCTCCTCTCCGACTTCCCGTCTCTCTCTAGCGCTCTCTCTCTGTCGTTTGCTGTCACTCTGATTGTGCCTGTGTTTCCAATTTTCTCTGTTCTTCCTCCTCCACTGACCCTTCATTCTGGCGGACAGAACAAATAGCCTCCACGCCGGCCGACCACAAAGGCGGGCGGCTGACTGGCGTGTTTCTCACACAATGGTGTGGGAAAAAAAGACAGTCCGGTTCCATTAGGTAAACCTGACGTGTTAAGCCAGGGTCTTGTCGGAACCAGTCACGTACATCCACAAAGAGGCTGCAACAAAGGAATTGAGCGAGTCCGGGGCCGAGAGCGGGAAAGCCTGTCGGGGAGGTGGGGGCCGCTTTACTGGTGCACTAATGTTATCAGCAAACACCTGCCTCCATCCTAACAATCACTAAAATGGGGGAGCTCAAAATCATCCGTCACACTCTAATGCAGACTCCTGCCTCCAATAGGTTGGCAGCAGATGGAGACCTGTTTAATGTACGAGTTTATCTGAATGCCTTCCATTACCACGTGCTATGAAGTTCAACCTAGGACACCGATGCGTCCATTTATGGCATATTACCGGGCGTATTGTATATTATTAGCAGAAAAATCCATGAGCAGGACGTTAGAAGTTATTGATGAGAGACAACCGCTGTTGATGCGGAGGCGTGGAGGGCCCGGGCGCTTCCGTGCGTTTGATTAGCGCTGATTGTAAATGGAATGTTAGCTGTAGCGTGATTGAAAGGTCACGGTTTGGGAAAAGGTCAAGCTCCTCTAATCACCCTTTGTTTGAATGTTTCTGATTCCCCTCTCATCAAACAACACTTAAAGAAACGTACAAAATTATTATTACACACCGATGGAATTAAACGACATATGGAATGCCACTTGAGAAACATGATCATTCAAATAATTTCATCAACCTTCACAAATAATGGCAATTTCTGGTCATCGAACCGTGTGGTTTTAAGAGCCACAGATAAAGGTCACCAGGGGAAATTCAGGGCCAAAACTCATCTTTGAAATCCTATTCCTTCTAATCAACAGTCCAGATACATTTTCATTACACCTGTGTATAGCTCTTCAAAAAGAGCACAGAAGCAGAAACTAATTACTTTTTAATTTATTGACTAATGGCTGCGGTCCTAACAGCCGAACACGACTGTTCCAACACTTTTCCTGAAACTGCTATGTTTAGCTTGCGTTGGATTCGTAACCAAAATAATTTATCATCCCGAGCAGATTAAATTGAAGCGTATAGACCATAACTGCAGCAATTCATAACGTTTTGTAACAGGAGAGAATTTCTTTTCCTGTAAATTCCCACTACACAAGCGTTCCTCCAGCTTCCAGATTAATAACATCCTTTTATCAGAGGAAACGTTATGATTTCTTCTCCACTGTTTAATCAGTAATATTCAAACTACTCCACACACACTAAGCGTTGCTCACTGGATGATATCACGGCTGATTGTGAAGACTCCGGTACTAATCAATCAGGGTACAGCTCAAGCCACTCCGCTGGGTTCGGTACGCGGCCCGCTGCTGTTTCCGAGCGGTATGTGCCAGAAGACAGCTCATACGTTTTTATGTTTTATAGTCTGAGCAGTGCTTTGGTCCTGAGGGACACTCTCCAACACTGCTTTCCTCTCTCTGGGGGACTAAATCTTTTCATCGCCTTCATACATCTCATCATTTTTCAGCCTTTCTGCACTGGCTTCCAGCCCCCCCAAAAAAACTTTCCTACAAGCAGGCCCAAAGAGTGTGGACATGTTAACATATATTATGAAGCATCTGAATGGATAAAAGTCTGCGCTTATGAAGATCATGTGTCTAAAGCAAAACTAGGAGTCAATTGTTTGATCGGGAACCTGAAATCTACTTACCGGTTCTTTTTCTGGAGCTCAAACTTTCTATTGAGTTTGACTTGAGTTCAACATGCAGTACAATGGCAAGGCACACAAAGCATTCTGGGATGGGACAGCGTCCCTGCTCAGGAACATCTCAGTCCCTGTGGTGTCCAAGGGAATGAGAGACAGTGATGAATTAAACAAACTCATCTAAGCTCTCCTCTACTGGCAGGACAAAAAAAAGCCAGGTCGGCTTTATTCTCTCTTACTTTATACTTGCTTTCTTTTCACTTCTGCCCTATTTCTCTCTCTCTCTCTCTCTCTTTATATATCTTTCTCAGTCTACTATTTTTTCTTCTCTCTCTCGTTTCTCTTTCTGTTGGCAGAACTCACAGGCTGATCAATAGACTCCAGGCCGTCTATGCCGAGTAGCTAGGAGAGCCCCTCCCCTGTGACCAAAAATAAGGACATAAATATAACACACACTCACTCACTCACTCACTTATTTCTCTCTCTCCTTGCTGGTCACTTCAGCCCTTGTATACAACAGTGGGGGTTGATGGACCACTGCCAGGCCTGGAGTATCATTGTTGGCAGAGGGTTGTACCGTAAGAAGGATGTAATAACACAACACAACACACCAGTCACATTTAGGCTGCCGCGATAAAACGTCTCTCTGTCCGACTTCTATCTTTCTTCTCTCTTTCGCCATCTATCTTTCTCTTTGACTCTGACTTTGATGTCACAGAGGTCACTATCGATTTCATCTTTTATCTCTGACACCGTAAACAATATGAAAGCAGTTAAACCAGCCCAACGACAGATTTTCCAGTCCCAGAGTCAAAACCAAACGCTTACCGCGCCGAAAAGCGGCCCACTTTATCACGCGGCAGCTACAAAAATCATTAGCGGTCATTAAATAATATTCGGCTCGGGCAAAACCGCGGCAGATTTTTTAGAGTGTATGACTAATACATTTCGGAGCTGTTAAAATCCTGTCCATTATCAAGGACACAATTAAAGTCAGTGCATTCGGTCTTTTTTCTCATATTCTCGTGTCCCGTGAGTCTAGGTTGAACTGCATCTTTAAAAAATACTGCGCTGATAATAGCACCATAAAACAGATCATTTTACAGCTAGGTGATCCCGGTCCTCAATGCACTCCAAAACCATTTTCGAGTGACATAAAGTTTAACATAGCGCTACATCTGCCGAGCCAATGGCTTCCACACTACATGGAAGTGACTATTTAATTACGGAAGGGAAACGGATGGAGCAGTCAGGTCCTCCCCGCTCTCCATCAACATCCTTAAAGGCAGATTGCTCCATCGGACACCCGGATCGTAATTTTCCGCTATGAAATACATTTAGTCGTTTTCTATCATGAAGTGATGCGCACGTTAAAGAAATGTAAACCTGATTTTAGCGTTATGTAAAAAAAAAATATATGAAACCTGCCTTTTGCGTGCAAAGCTCAACATTATCATGCTTGGAGTGTGTGGGCGGTTGCCAGGGTGTTGCTATCTGGTTGCTAAGGTGTTCTAAGTTGTTAAGTGGCTGTTTACTGGCTCAATCGAAAGAGCCCACTTCCACTTATGCTACAGGATTCCGGTCCCTACAGTACACACTCAACAAACTGTGTTTCTGTCAACGAAAGTGTAGGGGAAATTTTCCACTAGGTGAAAATAAAATAAAACCACTTAGAAAAGCAACAGTAAAACCCTTCTTCGATACCTGCACCTAAGTATGAGCAACAGATATAATGGCACTTGTCTTATCAAGTACCACTAAAAAAATCAAGGCAGACACGAGTCTGTGAGAGTAAACTGAAGCCAGATAAAATGTACAGCTGCTCCAGGCACAACTTTTCAAGCGCGTGCAATCCATCTACAAAAACACTCACATCTTCTACACTTACAGAATTAGTTCTCTGATTCCGAAAACTGCTAGGTCACAGTGACAGAATTTGACCACAATGGGAATTCTCTGCCTGGGGTTTTGTTGCCTTTTAATAGTTTAAAACATCCACGAGACAAAAGCCTCTGTCAAGGTTTCTCCTGGATGGTATAGCCTTGCCAAACGATCATTTCAGGTGCTAACAGAAGTGCTATGCTAATGGACTCTCATTTAGAGAGTATGGATTACTAATGCCGGAGTCTTCGCAGGCAACTTGATTTCACAGCTAGCCACTTGAAAGCGCACAACATAAACTTAATAGATCAATGTGTATAGAGCGCTGCAAATGGAGAGAGCCTCTGCTACTGTTAGTCACTAAATTATAATGTGCAGCTGGGAAAATTCTGGTGTTCAGACCTTTACAGTGTCAAGTGATCTATGAGCAGTCACAGCCTTTAGATGGAAGGTATTCAATGAAAAAACCTCACTGCCTACAGCGAACACACACACACACACATTTCGTCCACCATTAACATGGAGGAAGGACATTTTACGCATTCTCAAATGCCACGATGATGCATAAATGTCAGTCTATGCTTTGTTATGCTAAATCAATTAGTCACTGAAGGGAGAACGCCAAGCACAGCCATGCAGCTAACTTCACTTACGGCCAATCTCCGAGCTATCTCTCCACTTGGCTGAGATTTGCATTTTAAGTCACCCAAATTTCTCCCGGAATTGGAAAATTGCCTTAATTGGCCGGCTAATTAGTTTAGGTATCGGCTTTCCGGGGCCCAAACATTCAATGTCAACACAGTCTGCGAAGTCAAGGGAAAGTGCAAAGAAAACACGAATTAACGTTCGTGATTTGGACAGCTGTCGGTAAACAGACCCGCTCTGGCCCTCTCAACCACTTCACCATCCATTTCTCCATCTCTGCCGTTCTACCGCAAGTTAGGCATCTTTTGAAACAAGGACCTCCTGTTGCGTCTGGCCCCCGCCTGCTGCTCGGAGTGACACCCTGATAGATAGGATTTGCTGGAAGCATATGGGACCAGAGGCTGGCTTTCCTCCGCCCACCGAAAGTACTGTGTGCAGCTGCTTAATCGCTCACATTGAACTGCGGCGCAGAAAATTATTTCTCCGTTGCAAATACGCAAGTCACCTGCCTCCACCTCGCATCCTGTTTATGCACCGGAGATGACAGGAGATGCACAACCTGCGCCCTCCTCCAGCTGTGCTCCAGATGTGTGGAGGAAAGGAGGGAATGGGGAACCTGGCCCGGGCTGAGCAGAGGGGATTCTGGGATAGCGAGGGAGGGAGTGTGAGGCAGTGACACCTTCAAGTGAACCTCTTGGGCTCGGGTTAGGGCAGGGCGGGGCCCCAGTGGAAACGGGAGAGAAATCCGAAAGCTACGAGTGGGAACAGCACACAACACAGAGAACATGTTAAGGCTGAAGTGGGCGACAGCAGAAAAGCCACACTTGTAACACATTTAGTCATGCATCTTTTCTAACTGGAAGTCTAAAACCAAACACAGAGCAGAAAAAATGTCTGCTGTGCACCAACATTCTCTATGTTTACAATTAAATTGCAACACTGTAATGTATTTTTACACATGAACTGTAATAGTGTGACATGCACACTGCCATGCTGGAAGCCCCAGCATGCACAGATGCGTGAATAAATTATGCGCTCGCATCGCTTTACTATTTGCTGTTTTTTTTTACGCCGCTGTTGTTTTTGTTGTCGCTTTTCACACACGACACTTGTTGTGTGCCAAATGTTGATGTCTGCGCACGTCTGTGGCTGACGAATTAGAAGAAACATTCTTGCACTG
This sequence comes from Botia almorhae, assembly GCA_036877575.1. Lineage (NCBI taxonomy): Eukaryota > Metazoa > Chordata > Actinopteri > Cypriniformes > Botiidae > Botia > Botia almorhae. The sequence continues at coordinate 65,914 of JAZGTJ010000912.1, forward strand.
AGACGTTCGACATAAAATCATCATTTTGTTCACCAGAAAAGCCCCACAACTCAGCAACCACCCCCACCTGTGCATTGGTAATGACCCGTGACACACCATAACACACTTAAATGTACTAAAACAAAAAATACAACCACCCGTCTAACATTATTGCACTTGTTGAGAGAAAAGTAATTAAAATTGAATAAGGTCCAAGTCTCCAGCCGCAGGGAATACTAATCACCATAATGGTGACTTCAAACGAGAGACGCTATTTACAACAAAACAACAACAACACTAAATAAGAGCTAAAACCTCTATTAATTCTAAATAACAACTAATTACACGTCCCTATACATCCCCATGCTTTGCACGCATGCATATTTCAGTTATTCAGTGCAAGGGATTATGGGTACTCCCCCATAGTGCGATCCTTCAACGCAGCACAATTTGGTTATTTTTATTTATTTGTTGTCAGTAAAGCATTGTTTCTCAAGAGAAAACGCCTGGGCTGCTTTGTTTTCACAGTAAATGTCTGAATACTGTGTTTTATTGTTAGGAATGACTGGTAAAGCTTGTAAAATTCTGGCAATATTTTATAAATACGGGCAGAGAGCGGCTAATATACCTGCACAAAGGCCGTCACGGCCAACCTTCAGCAGTCCCCTGCCACCCCTCCTCAACCTCACACTCTTCAAATCTGCACACAATCCCAGCTAACACGGAACGTTGACAGAACGTTGGCTAATGATATCTACAAGTTCTTTCAAGGTTAGCAAAACATTTTCGCATTAATGTTAGTGGAATGTTCTTTAACGCTATACGTCATACAGATCAAAAACAATGTTTGTTAACGTAACCAAGCAATAACGTTCATACAACATCTAAAAACATTTTGAACATTCACAGAACTTTTAAAATAACATTTTTAACGTTTTTGTTACTTAATGAAAACATTAGGAAAATGTCCTTAATGAAAACGTTAGGAAAACATTAGGAAAATGTCCCACCACAAGCTCAGAAACACACACACTCAAGCATGAACAACTACTGACACTTCCTCACATTGCCTTGTAAATACAGCCCTACCTGTTAAAGCGTTACTCATAATCAAACTACGATATTAACAATAAAAAAGATCAAACCATTCACTGCTCTTAATTCATTTCTTTGTTCTTTATTACTGACTGTTTGCTTGAATAATTGGAAAGATTTAAAGCAATGTTTATTCATTTGAAAAATACTTAAAGGCTACTTGCCACTGTTTTGATTTAATTTGACAATATATTAATATTTAACTTTGATTATTAAATTTAAAAAAGTTAATAACATTCTAAACTGGTATCAAGAATTATAAAACCATAACAACCCTAATCTTCAAATCCCTACTTCCTGTTTTCTTTCAAGAGCTTCCTGTCTCTCCTCTTCTTCTCCATCTTCACCCAGCTCTTCCTGTCATTTCCTCTTCTCTGTTTCTCCTCACATTTTCAGTCTCATTCTGACAGTCATCTACCGCTGATGTTTACGAGATTCAACCTCTGAACAGACGTTGCTTTGCATGCCGTCCATGATTCAATTAGTGCGATTGAATCACGGATCCTTAATTAAGGCTTTTAAAGGAATCATGTGGCGTGCTGGAATTCTGAGGAGGGGCCAAATTAGATAAAAAACAGTGAGAACATATGAGATACAATTGGTTTAGTGCCATCCAGCAGTGTCCTGCGAGGGCTGCCAAAAGTAAGACTCAGTATGGGTCAGATCTCTCTGGAAAAACACATCTCTGTATAGGGGTACGGCTGAGGCTTGGGGAAAAGGACTGGTCTGAGATCAGCGCACGAACAGAAACAGTTCATTAAAATGAGCCAGATCAGACTCAGAGACATAAGGAAGAAAGAACATGAGACACAGAAAGTCCCAAATTGTTTGTCTTGACAGAACGAAGCCTAGAGTTAAAATCAGACAGACTGAGACTCAGAATTGAAATCATAAAGACGGGGTCTCCCAGGCTTTCTTTAGACAGGCAGCAAAAATTGGATTTTTTGGCATATCCAACTCAAATCCGTTTAGCTGTTTGCAGTCAGAACGGAGTAAAAACTCACATGAAATCCAATTTTTACAAACCTGATCCACACCACATCCACATGAGGTTTGAAATCTGATTAAAATAGGATTTCTGAAAACACGTGTCAGTCTGAACGGTCAGATCAGATTTCGAGCGGTTATTTTTTCCTTCGCTCGTGACATGTGGTGACTAATGCGAGACATGCTGGATTCTGGTCTGTCACAAAACGCATTTCATGTTTGCAGTTCGCTCATATTCGCACAAATATGGCATTCATTATATGTAGGGTACAGTATATAATAAGCAAAGGTGTTTCAGACATGGCATCTGGATGAATGTGCAGACAATATACTACAATAATGCCTCTGATGCTTGCCACTTACTTGTGTCTCTTGATGGTATGCTTCTGTCATTACCATGGCAACCAATGTATATATACCAGCTATTAATATCACCGTCGGAACAAACAAATCTGATTTTAATACTTGCAACATAACAGTGCCGACAGTCTTTAAAAAAATTGAAATTCAAAACCGGTGCAGTGGGAACCCCAGCTAACAATTTTAGGTTGTGAGAACGTCTCTCTAACGTTTTCATTAAGTAACAAACATGTTAATAATGTTATTTTGATAGTTCAAGAACATAAAAAAATAGTTTTTGCTTGGTTACAAGGACGTTATTCAAACATCTTTTAATTCTGTAACATTTTTAAAACGTTCCACTAATAACTTAAGAATGTTTTGATACATGATATAAAAAGATTTATAACGTTACTGCAAGAACGTTTTCTGATAACTTTGAGGGAACTTTAGCCAACGTTCTGAGAACGTTACCTGTTAGCTGGAAACCAAACTTCAGCTAAACTCATATTACCTGAATAGTTTTAGTCTCGGATGGCATGAACCCGGACAATTCAACAGCCCGTCTGACGCATACTGCACACAAAAATTGGAAGAGCTCCTTGAAGCTCAAATCTGATTAGCTGGCTTTACGCAATTTCTGAGAGTCAGAGTGCACCGGTTCTGTCAGTCGGGAATCAAAGTTGTGTTTACAAGTTTCCAGACTGCTACAATGAGAGATTTAAAGGATTTGCCAAAATTTGTAAACCTCGAGGCTCTGAATTTTTGAAGGATATTCAAGAGTTGTTTGAGACACCTGGTAGCGAGTAAACAAAATCTCCTAAAGTACATCTGTATATTTTAAATTAATTACAATTAATCCAACATCAGATTGAATTGAGTGTTTTAAATACAATACGATAAATAAATATGATATTCTGAGAAACGTCTCAGTGGTTTTGCATCCATACAATGGAAGTCAATAAGTACCACAGTTTGGTTACCAGCGTACTTCAATATATCTTCTTCTGTGTTTCTTAGAAGCAAAAAAGTGATATAGGTTTGTAATAGAATGAGGGTAAGTAAATGATGGAAGGGTTTTTATTTTGGCTTAGCTGTCCCTTTAGTGATGATAGTATGTAAACTATTTACCATTTTATGTGGCAAGCTAAGCACATAACATCAGAGCCCACCCCATCCCAACCCACTCCTTAGCTCAAGATCTACACCTATGATCAACTAAATAACCATTACATGGTTTTTATATATAATACAACACACTCATTAATCAGACAGGGCCTGAGAGGCACACCGGAGGCCGACACAGCCTAACCCAAAGAGGGAAACACTGGAGTGGATGAAACAGAATAAGATTTGTGAAGCTTTTGTTATCCAAGTCTGACACAAAGGCAAAATGGAACAATACTGGATCAGATGCCCTTTTAATCTGTTTTGGTATCTTTAGCCTGAGGATCTGTGTGTTAGTCACTCAAACACAAACACAGTACACAAACCCCCTCCGACTGAACTCTCGCTCCAGTTTACAGCGTTCGCTCATGGTGCGCTGCTATTTGGAAATGTTTAAAAGGATTCTGATTTGTCACAAAACACAATTCATGTTTGCAATATAAAAAAAGCCTAAACCTGTTCCCAGCTCAGCGGTAATCCTGCACTGTCCTAATTATGAAGTGACATCACCTGCTCTGACAGAACGAGGCAGGAAGCAAACAAACCCACCGATTCTGTCACCCATCTAAACTGGGTGTTGTAATTTACCATCAGACGCTGGAACAATAAGAGGGAGCCTTATTCTCTTTCAGTTTTTCTCTCCCTCTCTCTCCTTCACGGAGATAATCAGAGATAAAGAAGAGAGGGGAAATCTTCTCCTCTGCGCGTCATAAATACGATCAGAGCGCATATTTCCGTAGCTGGAGAGATGCAGAAGGAACTGATGGTATTGTGTGTGAATCAAGGTAAATAAGAGGTCAGAGCAAACTTTCGCTCAAGACAGATGACGCACACACAGACACTAACGTGGTCACAAGGACGGTGGAAAATGTCAAAAACAGCTACATACACATACACAAACACACACACACACACATATATATATATATAGAGAGAGAGAGAGAGCAAGACAGAGAGGATACAGGCACAATCAAAGATAAAACACGTGCAGACACACACATGCTCGCCTGTATAACAAAAGGTTTTCATGCCAGCACTGAGAGACACAGTGTTGGACCAACACCAAATCACTTCCTGTCAACCGAGACACCCACATAAAGAAGGCTATCAGGCAGACCAGAAATAATTCCTTATAATTAAATTTTTCACCAGTTAATTCAAAACCGGCCCTTGCCTATCATCCATCCTCTATCCAAAAACACACACTGGGAGCCCCTGGCAGCCCGGACCCTCGGCCTGGCCAAGATCTGCCCGTTGCAGGAAGACCAGCCCGGATCATGAATCCCACTTATTAAGACCTTTTTATTCCATTACGAGAGCAGAGCCGAACCGAAAACAGGGATGGGCATTAAATATGATGGCTGCAAAAGAGGCCGTCTGAACTATATGTCCTGTGGTAATAGACCCACAGCACAGACTGTTCCTCACAGCAAAAGGATTTAGGGATATTTTAGCAGGCCAATTTCCTGTCTTTTCACAACCCCATGTCATTTGAAAAAGCGGGCCACCCTTTCGAAAATCACCTAACGTCAAACAGGCGTCTGAGCCGCGGCTTCTGTGCTCCAGCAGCGGTTATTCCATTATTTTGTCTAAGGGCTTGATAGCAGAGAGAGATAATTTATGCCACACTTCATTGCCAATTCAATGGGCACATCACCTGTAAATAATTGAGACTCTTCATGTCCATTCCAACATCATCACATCCAAATCAAATTGATGCATCTTTCTCTCCTCAGAGTGAGGTCATCGCCATGAGAAGATCCCGCTCGGAAGCTACGACGCGCTCAATTATTCGTCTGGAAAATTCATTCATATTGCATGTTGCGCCATCCGTTCCCAGAGCGGAACAACATCACTGGATTTGCATTTCCTGGAGGAAACCGTAGCAGCAAAATAATAGCGCTTTTAGGGAAGTTTGGGTTTTGGTTCTACATAAATTAAACGACGAGAACCGACACATCAACACGACCGTCTGTTTGATCTCGGCAAACATCGTCATGACGTACGCCAACGGAAGATTTACATATTTACACCTTTCAATTCTTAAAAGGTAAAAAGTTTGAAACACAAACACCGTACATCTAAGCCCGAAATGATCTCCAAAACAAATTTGAATCGAGTCTGTATATAGAAAATTGTGGAGTACAAATGTAAAAAAAAAAAGCTTTGTCTGAGGAATTTCAACAGACTACAGTCCTGCCAACGCTGTAATGAAGGATTTATGGAGTTGCTGTTCGTTTTTAACAGCTTGATTTAGCTGGATTACGTACAGTATTAAACTGACAAGATAACATTCACTCTACCAAACACGATCAATTAAATGAAAATGGAAAGAAAATCACTGCAGAATTGCTTTTGTCAAATATCTAATACGCAAGACAAACCGACCCGAAATGATTGCGGAGAGACGACTCATCTTATACTTTTAAAGCACTTTCGCTTTATCGAATTCTGACCATCATAATAAGCCCAAGATCAACACCGTAACTCAATGTCTCAACAGAGCTGAATAATTAGGCATGAATCAGAGCTCTGCTTTGTCTGAATTATCCTTCACCCCCAGCAGAAATTGCCTGTTTCTAAGGTTCTTCATTAAATCATCCCTAAACCTTGAACTGATAGCCATTTTTAACTTCATAAAAAGTTATGAATATTAATTTTCCAATTTGAAATGGCTCTTACCTCTCTTCTCCAATCCTCCCCTTCAAACACACATACGAAAAATGGCTGAATAATTTATCAATTGGCTTCTTACACTTTAGACAATTAATTCAGTGATGCAAAATTAATTATGGGTAGTCCCTTCCAAACCCATCCTTTCACGGTTTGTAATGGAGCATTTGAAACGAAAGCTTTACGGCCTGCAGTCAGAACTCAAGGCAGTTGAATACATTAATGTCCAAAGCGCCTTATATAACCAAATGACAATAATGTATAGAAACAGTTATATATCCTCACAGAAGGACTTGTGTGTCTACAAAAGACT